>SJYC01043447.1:0-16023 GCA_006408675.1 Madoqua kirkii
CTAATAAGGTTTTAAATTGTGGTATTTAGTTCATTTACAATTAATATAATCAGTATATTTAAACCCACATATTTATTATTTTTCCTATTTGACCCATGGCCTGTTAGGTGTATATTCATTTACTATCCAATTTCTTATTACCCTAGAGGCTGCAACTTGTATACTTGACCCAGTATGTAATAAGTACTTTCATTCTTCATAAACTTTGTGCAGTTTTAACCAACATATATTTTTCAGTCCCCACAAAAATTATCATTGCTTTTTACATACTAAGTGCTCATTTATATTTACCAACATTTTAATTTTTTCCAAAGATTTTTGTTGTTTTTATTACCATGTTTTGAACTGCTATCCTTTTGCATGAAGAACTTCTTTTAGGATTTATTTTGGGTCAGACCTGGTGGCAATAATTTTTCTCTGGTTTTGTCTAAAGTATTTCTATTTTCTTAGTCTTTACTCTTTAAGGGTATTTCACTGGATAAAGAATTCTTGATTTATAGTTATTTTCTTTCAACACTTTACATATTTCTTTCCCTTGTCTCCTGCCTTCTGTCATTTCTGTTGACAGGTTAGCTTTAGACCTTGTTGCTGCTCCTTTGAATGGAATGCATCTTCTTTTTAAAAAGAAGATCCTGGCTGGATCTGTTTTTCTTCAGGTCATTACCTCTTTGAATAATTCTTATGTCACATTTTTTCTCTTCTCTTGCTTCTCTGGTGGCTCAGATGGTAAAGAATCTGCCTGCAATGCAGGAGACTTGGGTTTGATCCCTGAGTAGGGAAGATCCCCTGGAGGAGGGCATGGCATCCCACTCAAGTATTCTTGGTTGGAGAATCCCCATGGACAGAAGAGCTTGATGTGTATAGTCCATGGGGTCACAAAGAGCTGGACACGACTGAGTGATAAACACAGCACAGGTAAATTTTATCTACTTCCATATGTTCTTTACACACTTCTTTTCTCTTTAGAATCCAGCTGTGATTTAGTTTTGATATTTTATACTGATCTCTTTCAATTCATTAATATCTCCTTGCATGCTCAGTCGCTCGTTCGGGTCCAACTCTTTGCGAACCTATTGGACTGTAGCCCACCAGGCTCCTCTTCCATGGGATTTTCTGGGCAAGAATATTAGAGTGGGTCACCATTTTCTCTTTCAGGGAATCTTCCTGACCCAGGGATCAAACCCACATCTCCTGTGTCTTCTGGAGATCCTTTACCGCTGAGCCGAACTTCCCTTATACTGTGTCTAATTAATTATTAAACTCATTTCTTAATTTCTTAATTTTAGTTCTAGATAACTATTTTTATAGATTCCATTCTTTTTGAAGTTTTCTGTATTTTATATTTTTTCTTTAATGTACAAATCAGTCATTCTAATGTCTTCTCATGGTCACTCTAATACCTCTATCACTATGGGTCTGTTCCAATTATCTGCTTTTTCTTTTTTCTTTGTCTCATATGTCCAGTCATATTTGGAAGTTTTGGATTACATGCTTGATACTATGCATCTAAATTGAAGATATTAATAATATTATGTTTTTTTCTGAAATAATTTTTTTTCCAGTAGGCAGTTAAAGTAAAGGCCAATCATCTACATCCAATCAATGATGAGATGAACTGGGGTGGGGGGCGGTGATTTCAGACAGGTCTCTTTCTGACTTGTTCCTACTACCAGTGTGTTATCTTCCTGAGATCTTACCTGAAAGCCTGGGAAATTTACCATAACCCTGGTACTTTGGAGGTCTCTAAATTCATAGTTTGGCTTCCAAGCTCTGTGAGGATGTGGAATTCCACTTAGCTTTTAATGATCTTAGCAGCTTTATGCTGGCTTTTTCTACCTGTTGCTCTGTTCTGCCAATATCTAAAAGGCCAAAAGTCAAGCCAAACATTGGTTTACTTTTCTATGGTTCTCTTTTCTCCTGAATTTTGACTTCCCAAGTCCAGGTTGCCTTGAGAATTCACCTCCAAGCCCAGTGTGACTGCCATAAACTTGCAGCTATAGCTTTTTGTTTGGTTTATCTATCAAAGCTAAAAAGGATAGTGAATGTGGGGTTTACCTCAAGGTTCATCTCTTCTTTCCTGGATGTTAATTCTTTAAGCCAACATTGTTTGGTTGCTTTTGCTTTTGCTGTACATATGCCTTTGTACAGCTGTTTAATGTTTTATGTTTTATGCATCTTTTATGGTTGTCCATGCAGAAAGTTTGATTTCATATAAGCTATTCTATTGTTGATATAAGTAGAAGATATCTTATTTCTTAAAGATTAGTGAGCATGCGAATCTTTTGATGTGTTTGAGAAACGTAGTTCTGGGCCCCATTTCTCAAGATTCTGATTTATATTTGCATTTTCAACAAGGATCTAGATAATTTTGACATAATTTTGGTCCTGCAGTCAAATCCTGTATTTTTTTAGAGTGTATAGGTTGAAAACTCTTATAAACCCATTCCCTTGTGGTAAAATAAATACTTTTTATTGAGAACAACATTAAATAGCAAGAAGATGGCTAGCATTATCATAGACTTCTCAATTCCTCTTTTGAGGAGTAAGAAGATACAGAAGCCAAAGAGTAGAAACCTAGGAAAGGAAGAAGAGAGAAGATTCTATTTCCTGGGGATGAAAAACTCCCTAAGTTTGAAATGAACACATATCCACTAGTTATGATGTTGTCAATAAGGCTACATGGTTGCTCCATAGAAGATCCATATTTTCAGGCAATTGGGATTCATTCTACATCACCCTGCCTTAAATGTAATTATCATTGAATTGATTCACATTCTATCATTCTATCAAGGCACATTCTCAGATGAACCGTTTTGATATATAGATCTTGCAACTTCTTTCTTTATTATGGTTTGCAAGATGAGATTGTCCAACTCTGGAATGATTCCCAAGTGTGTGTGTGTGGTTTGATTTTGTTTTAGAATTATTGTAATGGTAGCTCTCCTGGGCTTTTCTATCAATATATAATCTCTCTAATTCTCTATTTACTCTTATGTTACATGGAAAGGAAAATGCCTAGTTTACAGCTCTAATGTTTGGGGGATAAATTGAGATTATCCTTGTGATATTGTTTTATAAATAATAAAACACTATTTTTTTATTATTTAAAGAGATATAATGCAGGCTACAACACAGAAGACGAGAGCACAAGGTTTGCTAGAAGTCATTGATTGCTCAGTATGGCTAGGGTGAGAGGAATGTAAAAATATCATGTTCAGCGAAACACTGGAAAACGGGGTTGGTTCTAAGTCATGAAAGTTTGATTGCCAGGCCAGGTTTGTACTTAAGGCAAATGATCGCCTTATGGATAGAGGCTTGACGTGATAAGAAAAAAATTATATGGCATTAGGTGTAAGATGTCCTTGACTAGATCTATGAAGAATTAAGTGGTTATTGAAATAATCTAAGTGAGAAGTACTGAGACTCTGAACTGGAGAAGTGGAAATGGAAAGAGGGGACATTTGAGAGAAAGAGAGAAGTTGAGGGACAGACTCAGTGAATCTCATATATGAAGAGTGGATGAGTAGGAATATTTGTACTATCTTTGCTCCTTCTGAGTTTTCTCGACTGGAAGAATTAATAGAACTAGGAAACAAATCTCAAACTTACATCTGGTTCAGTACTTGCTTTTTTTTTTTTTAAACTGTACAATTTCAAAAGACATTTTTGTGTTATTAGGCAGTTTTTTTTTTCCTTGAGTTGTCCCTACATGTGTGCATGCATTGTTTAAAATTATACTATTAGGTATTCAGTAGTATTTATGAGCCAAGATTCCAACTTCCATGTGTTCCCTTTTATATAAAACACATTGACAGAATTTTTCTGACACGACATTATATCACATATGTAAGGGCTAAGTCTGGAAAACTTTTAATAGATAAAGTTCATTCTTCCAGTTATGCACAAGGGATTAACAAGGGCAACTCCCATTAAAGCTAAGCATTCAACTCCTTGGTCATTAAAGTGTCACCACATTCAGAAGAAGAGGTCACACATGAAGAGGAAGAAGAGAGGCATGTAAATCATTTCCATACAGTGTATTGTATGAGCCATTAAAGAACATCTAGAAGACACGTGTAAAATGAAGGTGGTTTTTTTTTTTTTTTTCTGTCATAAAAGCTACAGAGCAGCACTTCCTTCGTAAATTTCTCAGCATTGCTCTGGCTGAGACGACCTTCCATCTGTGCTCTGACTTGGCAGGACTTGTACTCCTAGTTATATCATCTGTGTATAGTCAGTATCTTCTCCATCATTGAGTATTTCATTAAACTGCTTTCTATGCTTCAGAAATAATCATAGCCACTGATTATTGAATATCTAATCTATGTTAATTGCTTTAGACCAAAGCTCTTTGATGTGTGGTTCCTAGACCTTCAGCATCAGAATCACCTGAGAATTTATTAGAAATTCGAATTCTTGGCTGCTACTCCCGAGCTGCAAAATCAGAACATTGAGGGCCGGAGCCCAGAAACACATCTTAACGAGGCTGCGGGTGACTCTAATGGATTCTGATGTTTGAGAACCACTGTTTGAGACATATCTCCAATTATAAGGGGCTTCCCTGGTGACTCAGTGGAAAAGAACCTGCCTGCCAATGTAAGGAGATGTGGGCTCAATCCTTGGGTCAGGAAGATTCCCCTGGAGAAGGAAATGGCAACCCACTCGAGTGCTCTTGCTTGGGGAATCCCATGGACAGAGGAGTCTGGTGGGGTTACAATGAATGGGGTTGCAAAGAGTTGGACAGGACTTAGTGACCGAGCACTCACACACACACTCCTGAGCTACAGGATTAGAACACTGAGGGCTGGGGTCCAGAAACCTGCGTTTTAACAAGGGTGATTCTAATGGATTCTGAAGTTTAAAAGCCATTGTTGTAGATGTGTCTCTAATACATCTGCTTGTTAGGAATTGTCTTCTTTTATGATGTCAAAACTGGATGGGAGAGAAATAAAGTGAGTTGCCCCAAATCAGGCAGGTCTAGGATCTCAAAAAGAGGTCTGTAATATCCCTCACACCTTTGCAGTATGTGTTGACTGAAGACTAAATATACATCACGTCACAGCAGAACAAGGCTCAGTTTGTAAGTTCTGCTGTCATGTTTTGAGGCCCTGAGCACATATTTGACCCCTTTGTGCATGTTTCTTCATACATAAATTAAGGTTCAGGATCATTTACCACTGTGCCTGTGAGATCAGCCAACCAATACGTTAACACCCAGGGCTATGAGACAAGAGTCTAAGCTGTCCTAGGTGACTAGGAAGATAAATGACAGAAAAGTACATTTCCAAAAGAAAGTCATACAAATAATAAAATAATGCGCCTTGAAAAATTGATTTGTCTTCTCTTTATCATCTCTAATATGTAACTCTCCATTGAGTAATATTAAGTTTTTCATGGCCTTGGCTAAATTAAGACATTTGGCTTTAGCAATGAATGCACCATATACAATGTGAATGTTCAGCCCCTGATCCCTAGCTTGGGGCTCCCCCAGTGGCTCAGCCTTAAAGAATCAACTTGTAATGCAGGAGATACAGGAGTTGCAGGTTTGATCTCTGGGTTGGGAAGATCCCCTGGAGGAGGGCATGGCAACCCACTCTCGTATTCTTGCCTGGAAAATCCCATGGACAGAGGAGCCTAGCAGGCTATAGTTCATGGTGTCACAAAGAGTCAGACATGACTGACTCTTTTGTACTCCTCTTTCCTTTAAAGGAATTATGTTTACCTCTGGGAAACCCTAGATACATCTTAGCTAATCTCTTCCTCCAAGAAAAATGTTTTATTCTAAAATAAACTTTTGCTTCACTAGTATGTCCTAAAAATCTGTTATGTCCCTAGCACTGTGTCCAGGAAGGAATCTAGGTAGTAACCAGGGGATCATACACATTCTCTTCCTTATGGCTTTAACCTGGTAGAGAAAGTCATATACACCCAATACATGGAAAACCAAAGCAACAGTATGAGAAATCTCATGTAGGAGGATGTTGCTCTTAGAATTGCTCTGAATTCGGGGATTACAGTGAGATGCTCGGTTCATATGATCTTGGAGTAATTTGTTCTGAAAGTTGAAAGCCTAGGGAGGAACCAGAGACAAAGAGAAGAAACAGGGTAGGAGACCCATTATACTGGGCAGCAACTATTCCCCCATCTCTGCCCCTAGATTTTCTCTAGTCCATTTCTCAGGGAAACACTGAAGTGTCCTTGTTCATCTGTGCAGCCCAGCAGTTGAGAACTAGTGCTAATTTTGTTTTAATTCTTGTTTTCCATCTGCTTAGCCTGGGATCTATATTCAGAGGTAAAGGAACTAGTTATCCATTACTCTAAGAGCACTGCTGATTTGCATACAGTACTAACGACTTCACGGGATAGGCATGAAACGGGTCAGGGAAATGCCATTTGGTGAGAAAGCAGCAGAGGCAGGATTTTAAGCTGGTATGGCTTCATCCTGCCCTGGGAAAACTCTGCAGCTAGGACGCTCTCCAGGCCCTGTGATCATCTGTATGCAGTGGCAGTGTGTGTTCCCGCCATGGGCAAACTGAAGAACCTGCAGCTCATGCCAAGAGCTCCTCCTGAAAGCAATTGTCAGGATTCCCCATATGATTTCAATTCTTTGTGGACTATAAAAGAGACACTCCACCATTTTTTGAAAGGGATAGAAGCAGGCATGTTAGTAGCTTATGCATTATTTAAAACCTGCCACCTCGCCTTGGTCTCACAAAGTAGAATGACACCATTGTCACGGCTGGTTTCAATGTCTGTGAGGGGGGAAATAGAGATGTTGGGTTTTGTAGCTGTTCTGCAGTACCTGTAATCTGGTGACCTGTAATTAGCTGGCTGAAAATCAGAAGCCCTCAATTCTCTTTTTTTCACCCATCACTGAAGATAGGTGTCAGGTATCTAATTATATTTTAAAAAATCACATTGCTTTTACATTTGAGAAATGTCTAATGATAACAAAATTATTAACTTCAACTCATATTTTATCCAAAGTCATGTGTATGAAAGATTATGGGACACTGTGTGGACACAGCTGATAGCAGGCAGTATTTGACTGACTTATTTCCAACAGGGCCACATAGAATTATTTTACTTTGGAAACATTTTCAGTGAGGTATTTGGACATTTGGACAAGATTGTTTCATCAAGATATGCTCATAAAGTTGCTAGGCGGCCACACCATCTTATAGTTTAATAGCTTCTATCCTTCCTTTCCTGTGGCCATTTATGGATCTTTTTATCTGTTCTTGAGAGGTAAGAAAGTTAGGTTTGAAACCTTTAAATCATTTATGTCCTTCCATGTTAAGCACCTGCTAAGCTCTTTCACTTCTACTTGGGAAAACACTTCTGGAAATGTTTCTGGAAAGGCTTTCTCTTTTCTCCAACATAATATTTAGACTTCGTATTTCCAGAAAAATCTTCCCTGAAGACAATTTGGTCACATCACTGCCAGTTCAAAGATCTTCAGTGACTTCTAGTTCCTCTTTAAATGAATTACAAAGTCTTCAGTGTAATAATTAAGGTTACCCTGCAGAGAACACTGACCTTATCAGGTGGCTCAGTGGTAAAGAATCTGATTGCCAACGTGGGTTTCATCACTGGTTGGGGAAGATCCCCTGGAGAAAGAAATGGCAACTCACTCCAGTATTCTTGCCTGGGAAATCCCATGGATGGAGGAGCCTGGTGGGCTACAGAGTCCAGTTGCAAAGAGTTGGACAGAACCTAGCAATTAAACAACAACAAATTTTAATTTTTAGGTGCTAATATACATGGTATTGTATTTTAAATATCAAATTCCACTTGTTCTTTGTTAGTATATAGGAATGCAATCGGCTTTTATAGATTAACCTTACATCTTGAAAATTTGCTAGAGTGGCTAATTAGTTCCCAGAGTTTTATTGTTCTGATTCTTTTAGATTTTCCACATAGATGATCTCATGTCATCTGTGAAAAAGATAGTTTTTTGTCTTCCTTCACAATATGTATATCTTTTCTTTTCTGTCATATTGCATTAGCAAGGAGTTACAATAGAATATTCAAATGGAACGGATGTTGAAAGAGGACATCCTTGCCTTGTATCTAATCATAGTGGGAGGTTTTTGAGTTTGTCACTATTAAGTATGAGCTATTTCTTATGGACATACCATACTTTTATTAAATTAACATTTTAAATTTAATAGCTCCCTGAAATTGATTATGTTCTTTGCAGCCAAAGATGGAGAAGCTCTATATAGTCAGCAAAAACAAGACTTGGAGCTAACTGTGGCTCACATCATGAACTTCTTGTTGCCAAATTCAGATTGAAATTGAAGAAAGTGGGGAAAACCACTAGACCATTCAGGTATGACCTAAATCAAATCCTTTACGATTATACAGTGGAAGTGGGAAATAGATTTAAGGGGCTAGATCTGATAGACAGAGTGCCTGAGGAACTATGGATGGAGGTCTGTGATATTGTACTGGAGACAGGGAGCAAGACCATCCCCATGGAAAAGAAATGCAGAAAAGTAAAATGGCTGTCTGAGGAGATCTTATGAATAGCTGTGAAAAGAAGAGAAGTGAAAAACAAAGGAGAAAAGGAAAGATATACCCATTTGAATGCAGAGTTCCAAAGAATAGCAAGAAGAGATAAGAAAGCCTTCCTCAGTGATCAGTGCAAAGAAATAGAGGAAAACAGTAGAATAGGAAAGACTAGAGATCTCTTCAAGAAAATTAGAGATACCAAGGGAACATTTCATGCAAAGATGGGGTCGATAAAGGACAGAAATGGTATGGACCTAATAGAAGTAGAAGATATTAAGAAGAGGTGGCAAGAATACATGAAAGAACTGTACAAAAAAGATCTTTATGATCCAGATGATCGCGATGGTGTGATCACTCACCTGGAATGAACCAGACATCTGGAATGTGAAGTCAAGTGGGCCTTAGAAAGCATCACTATGAACAAAGCTAGTGGAGATTATGGAATTTCAGCTGAGCTATTTTATTTCAAATCCTGAAAGATGGTGCTGTGAAAGTGCTGCACTCAACATGCCAGCAAATTTGGAAAACTCAGCAGTGGCCACAGGACTGGAAAAGGTCAGTCTTCATTCCAATCCCAAAGAAAGGCAATGCCAAAGAATGTTCAAACTTCTACACAATTGCACTCATCTCACACTGGTAAAGTAATGCTCAAAATTCTCCAAGTCAGGCTTCAATAGTACATGAACTGTGAACTTCCAGATTTTCAAGATGGATTTAGAAAAGACAGAGGAAAGAGAGATCAAATTGCCAACATCCACTGGATTGTCAGAAAAGCAAAGGAGTTCCAGTAAAATATCTATTCTCCTTTATTGACTATGCCAAAGCCTTTGTGTGGATCACAACAAACTGTGGAAAATTCTGAAAGAGATGGGAATACCAGACCACCTAACATGCGTCTTGAGAAATCTGTATGCAGGTCAGGAAGCAACAGTTAGGACTGGACATGGAACAACAGACTGATTCCAAATAGGGAAAGGAGCACGTCAAGGCTGTATATTGTCATTCTGCTTATTTAACTTATATGCAGAGAGAATTGATGCTTTTGAATTGTGGTGTTGGAGAATACTCTTGAGAGTCACTTGGACTGCAAAGAGATCCAACCAGTCCATTCTAAAGGAGATCAGTCCTGGGTGTTCTTTGGAAGGAATGATGCTAAAGCTGAAACTGCAGTACTTTGGCTACCTCATGAAAAGAGTTGGAAAAGACTCTGATACTGGGAGGGACTGGGAGCAAGAGGAGAAGGGGACGACAGAGGATGAGATGGTGGGATGGCATCACTGACTCGATGAACATGAGTTTGAGTGAACTCCAGGAGTTGGTGATGGACAGGGAGGCCTGGTGTGCTGCGATTCATGGGGTCACAAAGAGTCGGACATGACAGAGTGACTGAACTGAGCTGAACTGAGAGGACATCATGAAAAACACAGGGCTGGGTGAAGCGCAAGGTGGAATCAAGATTCCTGGAAGAAAAATCAATAACCTCAGATATGCAGATGACACCACCCCAATGGCAGAAAGTGAAGAACTAAAGAGCCTCTTGATGAAAGTGAAGGAGAGTGAAAATGTTGGCTTAAAGCTCAACATTAAAAAAACTAAGGTCATGGCATCCAGTTCCATTACTTCATGGCAAATAGATGGAGAAACAGTGGAAACAGTTACAGACTTATTTTGGGGGGCTCCAGAATCACTGCAGATTGTGACTGCATCCATGAAATTAAAAGATGCTTACTCCTTGGAAGGAAAGTTATGACCAACCTAGACAGCAAATTAAAAAGCAGAGACATTACTTTACCAACAAAGTTTCGTCTAGTCAAGGCTATGGATTTTCCAGTGGTCATGTATGGGTATGAGAGTTGGACTGTGAAGAAGGCTGAGTGCCGAAGAATTGATGCTTTTGAACTGTGGTGTTGGAGAAGACTCAGGAGAGTCCCTTGGACTGCAAAGAGATCCAACCAGTCCATCCTAAGGGAGATCAGTCCTGAGTGTTCATTAGAAGGACTGATGTTGAAGCTGAAGCTCCAATACTTTGGCCACCTGAATCAAAGAGCTGACTCATTGAAAAAAACCCTGATGCTGGGAAAGATTGAAGGTGGAAGGAGAAAGGGATGACAGAGGATAAGATGGTTGGAATGGCGTCACCGACTAGTGGAGATGAGTTTGGGTAAATTCCAGGAGTTGGTGATGAACAGGGAGGCCTGGTGTGCTGCAGTCCATGAGGTCACAAAGAATCGGACACAACTGAGTGACTAAACTAAACTGAACTGAAATTGAGACATTTATTCCTTGCTCTAAGGGTTCAAATCATAATCATTCCTTAATATTCATTGCATCTGTAACAAGGCTACCTCCTCTATGAAAATAGTCCTATTGTTTACAATCATGTATTATTCTCTTTGAACTTCTGTATATTGGTTATCTTTTGCTTAAGAAATTATTACCATCTTCATAGTGTAAAATAGCATGCATAGGCTGTCTTACATTTTCTGTAGATCAGGAGTTCCAGCACAATCCAGTTCATCCTCTGCTTAGGGTCTTATAAAGATAGAGTTAGGATGTTAGCCTGTATGAATTGAGTTCTCACCTAGATGGTTAACTGAGAATGGATCTGTTTCCAGGCTGCCTCAGATTGTTGACAGAGTTTATTCCTTATAGTTGCAGGTTTCATAGCAGGTTGCTCCTTCCAAGCAAACAACAGTGAGAAAGGGATTCGAGTCAATGGGCGCTATGTGCTCCTGTAATCATGCACACCCAATCAACTTTGCCACTTTCCAGGGGTTAGAAGTAAGCCACAGGTAATGACTACTCTCAAGGGGAAGAGATTACACAAAGGGGCACAGCAACCCACTCCAGTATTCTTGCCTAGAGAATCCCAATGGACAGAGGGGCCCAGCAGGCTGTAGTCCATGGGGTCACAAAAAGTCAGATATGACTAAGCAACTAAGCACATGAATACCTTAAGGATCATGAGAGCCTTCTTAGAATGTCTGCCACATCCTGTATTTAGTTCCCATTCTTTTATGATACAGTTTATGTCTCTCACATCTTTTAAGAATCTGATCTCTTTACAAGATTTTTAGCTCCATGATCTCAACAGTTTATGCTACTGGGGTCTCAAAGAGTTGGACACAACTTAGTGACTTAGCACACATTTGTGGGTTAAGTAACTCATATGATTTCAATTTATCACTGGATGCTTATATTATTCTGTAGAGTCTGTGTTTTTATCTGTCTCACAAATTGTAACCTTTTTGAAGACAAGAACAATATTTGTAGCTTATTTTGTCTAGCACCTAATTAAATAAAAATCAGCATTTAACATTATACTTATTGTTTACTGAGTAAACCTTTTAGAGCATGAAACTATTGAGCAATTCAATTTGTAAGATAGATGTAATCCTGCCCTCAAGATGACAGATGTGCCATGCCTTGTGAAATGTGTTGTTTGAGGGGTGTCATATTGTATTCAATTCTCCAGGAACATCATGCCTCAGATATAAGGTCATTGTTTTTCTTCATTTTCTTTTCTTAGCTTTGCATGAAACATTAGCTGTGTGGAGAGCTGCCAAACATCTTGAAATAGGGGAACTGGATATAAGGTGCATTTCTGGGGTGAAGAAGAGTAGTTGGCCATGATCAGAAGGTGATGGAGAAGTTCTAGGAAGGAAGGATCAGTAAGTAAAAGAATTCAAACTTTAGGGAAAAGGTTTCCCAAAGGGTTTTCTTTCAGGCTCTTGTTCATTGGATATCTTAAAGGTGTTATTTGAAAAAAGATTTCTATTGTCCAAGGATGTTAAGTGATGTTAAACAGATTCTTGGAAGTGCATTCTTCAGATTTCCTAATAAGCATCGTATTCTTCCAATGGGGAGATTTCAGATGTGACTTCTCTGAAATTTGTTTTTCTTGGAGGGGTGTGTATAAAACTTACAGAATTTCCTGACTAGTTTAAAAATATAAGTTTACAAAAATAAAAACAAAATGACATCTTGAATCACATAATGACTTTGGAGAGGGAACAAAATATTACCAGAGCTGTGTGGGTATGGGTGGGCCAGTGGGGGAACACCTGTGTCACTGAAGAAAGAATAGAGACATCTTTAAGCATTCTTGTTTGCATCTTAAGTTTATATAGTCTGAGCAAATCTTACCTATTAGTTAGCAAATCTATGAAGGAAAGTCCCATGGTCAATGTAGTAAGTTGATCAAGTTTTTACTAAGTCACTTGAAAAAACATCAAAAAATAAATTGATTTTTGTTAGTGACTGAATAGATAATATCCATGATATATGCTTAGTCACTCAGTCATATCCAATTCTGTGACCCATGGACTGTAACCTGTAAGGCTCCTCTGTCCATGGAATTTTCCAGGCAAGAATACTGGAATGGGTTTCCATTTCCTACTCCTTCCCAACCCAGGGATTGAACCCACATCTCCTGCATTGGCAGGTGGGTTCTTTACCACAGAGCCACCAGGGCTTCTACAATATCCATAGGTACCACACAGAAATAGAAGCTAAACACATTACATCACAAATGTAAGTTAAATGTACTTCTTTATCTTGTCATTCTAAAGTTGAATTTCTGTTAATTTGTATATTACAAACAGGCTTTTCCTGTATGAGTCAACGGTTTGTTTTACCAGGTCCAAGGACTGATATTTTAATAAACTTTAGGTTGATTATTAAAAAAAAATGAAACGACTACATTTATTAGGATGTTTCAGTTCAGTTCAGTTCAGTCACTCAGTCTTGTCCGACTCTTTGCGATCCCATAAATCGCAACATACCCGGCCTCCCTGTCCATCACCAACTCCCGGAGTTCACTCAGACTCGCGTCCATCAAGTCAGTGATGCCATCCAGCCATCTCATCCTCTATCGTCCCCTTCTCCTCCTACCCCCAATCCCTCTCAGCTTCAAAGTCTTTTCCAATGAGTCAACTCTGCATGAGTTGGCCAAAGTACTGGAGCTTCAGCTTTAGGATGTTTACTCTAGAGAATTATCTTTATTCTCTTAGTGGAGTAAACTGTATTTAACATAGGAGTCTGAATCTATTCAATCACCTTTTGAAAGTGACCTTTCGAATATAGTTTTCTTGATCTAGTTATAGTCAATTGATAAGTGAAATCTGTTTTCATTCCAATCTCAAAGAAGAGTAATGCCAAAGAATGTTCAAACTATTGCACAATAGCACCCATTTCACATGCTAGTAAGGTAATGCTCAAAATCCCTCAAGCTAGAATTCAACAGTATGTGATCTGAGAAATTCCAGATATACAAGCTGGATTTAGAAAAGGCAGAGGAACCAGAGATAAAATTGCCAACATCCTTTGGATCATAGAAAAAGCAAGGGAATTCCAGAAAAACATCTACTTCTGCTTCACTGATTACATACATTAAGCCTTTGACTGTGTGAATCACAAGAAACTGGAAAATTTTTAAATAGATAGCAGACCACCTTACCTAACCCCTGAGAAACCTGCATGCAGGTCAAGAAGCAACAGTTAAAACTGAACATGGACAATAGACTGGTTCCAAAATGGGAAAGGAGCATGTCAAGGCTGTATATTATCACCCTGCTTATTTTACTTATATGCAGAGTATATAATGAGAAATGCCAGGCTGAATGAAGCAGAAGCTGGAATCAAGGTTGCCAGGAGAAATATCAATAACCTCAGATATGCAGATGACACCACCCTTATGGCAGAAAGTGAAGAGGAACTAAAGAGCCTCTTGATGAAGGTTAAAGAAGAGAGTGAAAAAGCTGGCTTAAAGCTCAACATTCAAACAACTAAGATCATGGCATCTGGTCCCATAACTTCATGGGAAATAGATGGGGAAACAGTGAGAGGCTTTATTTTCTTGGGCTCCAAAACCACTGCAGTTGGTGACTGCAGCCATGAAATTAAAAGAATCTTGTTCCTTGGAAGGAAAGCTATGAAAGCTATGACAAACACAGACAACCTCTTAAGAAGCAGAAACATCATTTTGCTAACAAATGTTCGTGTAGTCAAAGCTATGGTTTTTCCACTAGCCATGTTTGGATGTGAGAACTGGGCCATAAAAAAGGCTCAGTTTCAAAGAACTGATGCTTTCCAGTTGTGGTGCTGGTGAAGACTCCTGGAGTCCCTTGACTGCAAGGAGATCAATCCAGTCAATCCTAAAGGAAATTAACCCTGAATATTCATTGGAAGGACTGATGCTGAAACTCCAATATTTTGGCCACCTGATGTGAGGAGCTGATTCATTGGAAAAGGCCCTGGTGCTAGGAAAGATTGAGGGCAGGAGAAGGGGATGACAGAATGAGACATTGGAGGGCATCACCAACAAAATGAACATGAGTTTGAGTAAGCTTTGACAGATGATGAAGGATAGGGAAGCTTGGAGTGCTACAGTCCATGCAGTGTCAAAGAGTCAGACATAACTTAGCAGTTGAATAACAACAACTCTAAGAGTAAGTTTATATAAGCAAATATTAAATGTATTTCTAATGGAATAACTTCACAATGAGGAGCTGATTCATTGGAAAAGGCCCTGGTGCTAGGAAAGATTGAGGGCAGGAGAAGGGGATGACAGAATGAGACATTGGAGGGCATCACCAACAAAATGAACATGAGTTTGAGTAAGCTTTGACAGATGATGAAGGATAGGGAAGCTTGGAGTGCTACAGTCCATGCAGTGTCAAAGAGTCAGACATAACTTAGCAGTTGAATAACAACAACTCTAAGAGTAAGTTTATATAAGCAAATATTAAATGTATTTCTAATGGAATAACTTCACACACACCCATAGACACAGACAAAGCAACAACATGAAGTGCCATTCTTCCTCAAAGGTGTCTCAGAAGTTATAAATCTCAGTGAAAGGGATAATGGTGATTCCATTAACAGAAACAATGAAATAAAGCTGAAATATGTGGTTCAGAAGGATGGTGGAAGATAGGGTGGTATATTTAATTTTAATTTTATTTTTTTCACTTTCATTTAAAAAATTTAAAATATAAATTTATTTATTTTAATTGAAGGCTAATTACTTTACAATATTGTATTGGTTTTGCCATACATCAACAGGAATCCACCACAGGTGCACACGTGTTCCCCATCCCAAACCCCCCTCCCACCTCCCTCCCCATAACATCCCTCTGGGTCATCCCAGTGCATCAGCCCTGAGCATCCTGTATCATGCATTGAACCTGGACTAGCGATTTGTTTCACATATGATATTCTACATATTTCAGTGCCATTCTTCCAAATCATCCCACCCTCTCCCTCTCCCACAGAGTCCATAAGACTGTTCTATACATCTGTGTCTCTTTTGCTGTCTCGCATAGAGAGTCATTGTTACCATCTTTCTAAATTTTATATATATGCATTAGTATACTATAGTGGTGTTTTTCTTTCTGGCTTACTTTACTCTGTATAATAGGCTCCAGTTTCATTCACCTCATTAGAACTGATTCAAATGTATTCTTTTTAATGGCTGAGTAATACTCCATTGTGTATATGTACCAC
>SJYC01043448.1:0-35915 GCA_006408675.1 Madoqua kirkii
ATCCCCTTGTGTGTTATTTGTTGTTTTTCCCTTGCTGCTTTTAATATTTGTTCTTTGTGTTTGATCTTTGTTAATTTGATTGATATGTATCTTGGGGTGTTTTGTCTTGGGTTTATCCTGTTTGGGACTCTCTGGGTTTCTTAAACTTGGGTGATTATTTTCTTCCCTATTTTAGGGAAGTTTTCAACTATTTCCTCAAGTATTTTCTCATGGTCTTTCTTTTTGTCTTCTTCTGGGACTCCTATAATTCGAATGTTGGGGCATTTAACATTGTCCCAGAGGTCTCTGAGATCATCCTCATTTCTTTTAATTCATTTTTCTTTTTTCCTCTCTGATTCATTTATTTCTACCATTCTATCTTCTACCTCACTAATCCTATCTTCTGCCTCCGTTATTCTACTATTTGTTCCCTCCAGAGTGTTTTTGGTCTCATTTATTGCTTTATTCATTATATATAGACTCTCTTTTATTTCTTCTAGGTCCTTGTTAAACCTTTTTTGCATCTTCTCAATCCTTGTCTCCAGGATTTATCTGTGATTCCATTTTGGTTTCAAGATTTTGGATCATTTTCACTATCATTATTCAGAATTCTTTATCAGGTAGATTCGCTGTATCTTCCTCTTTTGTTTGGTTTGCTGGACATTTATCCTATTCCTTTACCTACTGGGTATTCCTCTGTCTCTTCATCTTGTTTATATTCCTGTGTTGGCAGTGGCCTTTCCGTATTCTGGCAGTTCTCTTTATTGTGGAGTTTCCTTGCTGTGGGTGGGGTTGTATGGGTGGCTTGTCAACATTTCCTGGTTAGGGAAGCTTGTGTCAACGTTGTGGTGGGTGGAGCTGGATTTCTTCTCTCTGAAGTGCAATGAAGTGTCCAGTAATGAGTTATGAGATGTCATTGGGTTTGGAGTGACTTTGGGCAGCGTGTATGTTGAAGCTCAGGGATGTGCTCCTGTGTTGCTGAAGAATTTGCGTGATATGTCTTGCTCTGAAACTTGTTGGCCCTTGGGTGGTGCTTGGTTTCAGGGTAGGTATGGAGGCATTTGATGAGCTCCTGTAGATTAATGTTCCCTAGAGTTGGGAGTTCTCTGGTGTTCTCAGGAATTGGACTTAAGCCTCCTGCTTCTGGTTTTCAGTCTAATTTTTACGGTAGCCTCAAGACTTCTCCATGTATACAGCACCGTTGATAAAACTTCTCCTTTCAAAGACAATGGGCCTCTTTACTGGGTGCCTGATGTCTTCTGCTGGCATTCAGAAGTTGCTTTGTGGAATTTACTCAGCATTCAAATGTTCTTTTGATGAATTTGTGAGGGAGAAAGTGGTCTCCCTGTCCTATTCCTCTGCCATCTTAGGACTGCCTCCTATATTTAATTTTAGAAATGTTGAATTAGGGGGTAAGGTGAATTTGAAAGTCATGATGTTCTAATGTCACAGGTCTGGGAATTTATTTCTCAGAAAAACCCTGGGGAACAGAGAGAAATTATTTTAGTAAATTCTGGAAACATAGCAATAAGCACTGGGTTAAAGGGTCAGAGATGTGAAGAGCCGACTCATTGGAAAAGACCCTGATGCTGGGGCAAGAGGAGAAGGGGATGATAGAGGATAAGATGATTGAATGGCATTACCCATTCCAGTGTTCTTGCCTGGAGAATCCCAGGGACGGGGGAGCTTGGTGGGCTGCTGTCTATGGGGTTGCACAGAGTCAGACACAATTGAAGTGACTTAGTAGCAGTATTCCATTATATATGTACCAAATTTTCTATATCCATTCATCTGTCAATGGATATTTAGGATGTGTCCATGTCTTGGCTATAGTGAATACTGTTGCTATGAACATAGGGGTGCCTGTGTCTTTTTGAGCTTTAGTTTTATCTGGGTGTGTGCTCAGGCATGGGATTGCTGGATCTTAATGGCAACTCTATTTTTAGCTTTGTCAGGATCCTTGTTACTGTTTTTCATAGTGGCTGTTCCAGCTTACATTCCCATAAGCAGTGTAGGAGAGTTCCCTTTTCTCTACACCCTCTCCAACATGTGTTATTGGTAGACCTTTTAATTATGCCATTCTGATTGGTATGGAGTGATACACCTCACTGTATTTTTGATTTATACTTCTCTAATAACTATCAATGTTGATCATCTTTTCATATGCCTGTTGGCCATAGAATAAATATTTCAATTAAGTGGAACCAAGCAGGCAAATTTTGCCAAACGCATAGAGTTTCTTAGGAAAATATTATAAATGAAAAATTGGGGAGGGTGTCACTTTTTCAACCAATGTTAAAAGAACTGATGAAAAAATTAACGAAACTTTTATGTAAGTTAATGTCAAAGTTGAAAAATATGTCTATATGTGATGACTTAGAAAAAATTCTTTGAAGACCTGAGTAACTAGAACAAACAAAAAATAAAAAAGATTAACTAGAACAAACAAATGCTTCATATAATTCTTATTATAAGTGGATCGTTCTCAGCGAAGTCTCTGACCATCTGCCTTCAGATTAGCAGCACTCTCTCATTCTCTTCCTAACCCATGAAATCAATCAAGTTATCATTATTTATTAGTCATTTATTTTTCTGTCTCTCCACTTCCCCATGTTTGAATATAAGCTCCATGAACAGATATCATAGCAGCTCAATAAATCTTGAACAAATGAAAGAATCTGTCTTATATTCAGAAGAATGACTAGAACGGCGAGTACATATATGCAACCACCACTACCATAAATTCCAGGTTATCTGAAAGATCCAAGAAGGCTTTTGCTTGGAGCTATGATTCTTCCAAGTGTATCCTGGCTTGGAAGGGAGTGTATACAAGACCAAAACTTAGCAGTTATTTTCTTTCACTGTGGCACTCCTGTGAAGTGATCCCCAATTAAGTTTTGAGCACCAATTGGAAGACTCTGCAGCAGCCATATTGTGAATGTAAGTTCTCAGGGAGGCTGAAAGTTAGCCCAGTATTTGGGTGGGCTGCATCACTCAGACTGGACTATTTATTTATAGGGCCCTTTTGAGGAAGGCATTCTGGTCCTATGGAATTTTTAGACTGGCTTGGGACCAGATTGCCTTCCAAATGCCTGGGCAGAGTCCTGGGCCTCACCTTCTGGCAGCCACCCTCCTGGCAGACTTCCAATCACATTATTCTACTAATAGTTTAGTGAAAAATGCTGAGAGTATGTCTTCATCTTTATCTTGTGTTCCTCCTAAAGCGAGTTCAATAACAGCTTCTGGAAAGCATTCTAATAATCTCCAAAGTGTTTAAGAAGCATTACTCACATTATCACAGAAACATGTCTTGCTCCAGAAATGTATTTACTGTTCTTTTTAGAAACACAGATGCAGTCTAGGTAAATAATACAAAACAGTTACTCTCTTGCCAAGGGAAAAATGCTGTTTTTGTATTTATCTATTTAAAAAGCAAATGAAATCATTCATAGTGAATGATGTATGATAGATCAGGATCTTAGACTTACTCTCTTCTTATTCATTTGTATATTTATCAAGCACTATCTTTTCAAGTTTATCTCAATCTGGTTTAACTGAGGAGGGTTTATTTTCTTTTAAGTCAGCCTGTGTATAATAAACAATTTATTGTTTAACTCTTTCATGGTTTGCAGACATGGCTTCTGTTAATTTACCATCTAACAGTATGCTGCAAAAAACAAAACAAAGCAAAACAAAACAAAGCAAAACAAAACAAACAAAACAAACAACATGTGGGAGATTTTTAAAGTCTTAGTATTTAGAGTTGGGGCTTCCAAGGTAGCTCAGTGGTAAAGAATTTGCCTACCAAGCAGGAGACATGGGTTCGATCCCTGGGTCAGAAATATTACCTGGAGATGTAAACAGCAACTCACTCCAGTACTCTTGCCTGGGAAATCCCATAGATAGAGGAGCCTGATGGGCTACAGTCATGGGATCACAAAGAGTCAGACACAACTTAGTGATTAAACAACAGCAACAATTTAGAGGTTATCTATTTTTAAAAATTATTTATTTATTTTTAATGTATTTGTCTGTACCAGGTCTTTGTTGTAGCATGTGGGATCTAGTTCCCTGACCAGGGTTCAAACCTGGGCTCGCTGCATGGGGAGTATGAAGACTTAGCCACTGGACTGCCAGGGAAATCCTAAGATTATCTATTTTTTTAATGAAGTTTTAATTATCTGGAATATCAAATCATTGATTAGCCACTTAAGGGGAGAGAATATGAATGAATTGCAAGCAGCAATGTGCAAGCTTCTTTCTCTTGCTTCGGTTCAGTTCACTTCAGTTGCTCAGTTGTGTCTGACTCTTTGTGATCCCATGGACTGCAGAATGGACTTTGTGACTCCCTGTCCATCACCAATTCCCAAAGTTTACTCAAACTCAGGTCCATTGAGTCAGTGACACCATCCAACCATCTCATCCTCTGTCAACACTTCTCCTGCTGTGTTCAATCTTTCCTAGTATCTTGAGAAATCTTTCCAGTGAATCAGTTCTTTGCATAAGGTGGCCAAAGTATTGGAGTTTCAGCTTCAGCATCAGACTTTCAAATGAATATTCAGGACTGATTTCATTTAGGATTGATGGATTGGATCTCCTTGCTGTCCAAGGGACTCTCAAGAATCTTCTCAAACACCATAGCTCAAAAGCATCAGTTCTTCAGCTCTCAACTTTCTTTCTAGTCCATCTCTCAAATCCATACATGACCACTGGAAAAACCATAGCCTTGACTAGATGGACCTTAGTCGGCAAAGTAATGTCTCTGCTTTTGAATATGCTATCTAGGTTGGTCATAACTTCCCTTTCACGGAGTAAGCACCTTTTAATTTCATGGCTGCAGTCACCATCTGCAGTGATTTTGGAGTCCCCTAAAATACAGTCTGCCACTGTTTCCTCATCTATTTCCCATGAAGAGAAGGGACCAGATGCTATGGTCTTAGTTTTCTGAATGTTGAGCTTTAAGCCAGCTTTTTCACTCCCTTCTTTCACTTTCATCAAGAGGCTTTTTAGTTCTTGTTCACTTTCTTGCCATAAGGGCGGTGTCATCTGCATATGTGAGGTTATTGACTTTTCTTCCGGCAATCTTGATTCCAGCTTGTGCTTCTTCCAGCCCAGCGCTTCTCATAATGTACTCCGCATATGTTAAATAAGCAGGGTGACAATATACAGCCTTGACATGCTCCTTTCCCTATTTGGAACCAGTCTGTTGTTTCATGTCCAGTTCTAACTGTTGCTTCCTGACCTGCATATAGATTTCTCAAGATGCAGGTCAGGTGGTCTGGTATTCCCTGCATATAGATTTCGCAAGATGCAGGTCAGGTGGTCTGGTATTCCCATCTCTTTCAGAATTTTCCAGTTTGTTGTGATCCACACAATCAAAGACTTTGGCATAGTCAATAAAACAGGAAGTTCATGGTTCATGTAGTTTTGAAGCCTGACTTGGAGAATTTTGAGCATTACTTTACTAGCATGTGAGATGAGTGCAATTGTGCAGTGGTTTGAGCATTCTTTGGCATTGCCTTTCTTTGAGGTAGGAATGAAAACTGATCTCTTCCAGTCCTGTGGCCAGTGCTGAGTTTTCCAAATTTGCTGGCATATTGAGTGCAGCACTTTCACAGCATCATCTTTCAGGATTTGAAATATCTCAGCTGGAATTCCATCACTTCCACTAGCTTTGTTCATAGTGATGCTTTCTAAGGCCCACTTGATTTCACATTCCAGGATGTCTGGCTCTAGGTGAGTAATCAAACCATAATTATCTGGGTCATGAAGATCTTTTTTGTACAGTTCTGTGTATTCTTACCACCTCTTCTTAATATCTTCTGCTTCTGTTAGGTCCATACAATTTCTGTCCTTTATTGAGCCCATCTTTGAATGAAATGTTCCCTTGGTATCTCTAATTTTCTTGAAGAGATCTCTATTCTTTCCCATTCTATTGTTTTCCTCTATTTCTTTGCACTGATCACTGAGGAAGCCTTTCTCATCTCTCCTTGCTATTCTTTGGAATTCTGCATTAAAATGGGTATATCTTTCTTTTTTTCCTTTGCTTCTGGCTTCTCTTCTTTTCACAGCTATTTGTAAGCCCTCCTCAGACAGCCATTTTGCTTTCTAGCATTTCTTTTTCTTAGGCATGGTGTTGATTCCTGTCTCCTGTACAATGTCATGAACCTCCATTCATAGTTTTTCAGGCACTCTGTCTATCATATCTAATCCCTTGAATATATTTGTCACTTACACTGTATAATCATAAGGGATTTAATTTAGGTCATACTTAAATGGTCTAGTGGTTTTCCCTACTTTCCTCAATTTCAGTCTAAATTTGGCAATAAAGAGTTCATGATCTGATCCACAGTCCACTCCTGGTCTTGTTTTTGCTGATTGTACAGAGCTTCTCCATCTTTGACTGCAAAGAATATAATCAATCTGATTTTGATATTGACCATCTGGTGATGGTTGTTGGAAGACAGTATTTGTTATGACCAGTATGTTCTCTTGGCAAAGCTCTATTAGACATTGCCCTGCTTCATTTTGTACTCCAAGGTCAAATTTGCCTGTTACTCCAGGTGTTTCTTGATTTCCTACTTTTGCATTCCAATCCCCTATAATGCAGAGGACATCTTGTTTTGGGTGTTCTAGAAGGTCTTGTAGGTCTTCATAGGACTGTTCAACTTCAGCTTCTTCAGCTTTACTGGTCAGGGCACAGACTTGGATTACTGTGATATTGAATGGTTTGCCTTGGAAACGAACAGAGATCATTCTGTCATTTTTGAGACTGCATCCAAGTACTGCATTTCAGACTCTTTTGTTGACCATGATGGCTACTCCATTTCTTCTGAGGGATTCTCGCCCACAGCAGTAGTCTCTTGCTTTCTTCCTTCCAATTCCTGATGGAAGAGCTACACCATTTGCAGTTAAATGGTCATTTTCTGAATGGCAGTATGTTTTGAGTCATGACTCTTTCTTATTGTACCTCAGCTGCATGTGCATGATTTAACATGTGTTTGAAATGATTCAAGTTGGATGTACATCTATAAAATACTTAGTGTGAGCACAGTGCCTGGGTCATAGTATACACTCAATAAATGAATATTGAATGAATATGTCTTTTTTACTTTAATTCCTTGGCCTGTATTCAAATATCTTACAAATTCTGCCGAAAACCATGGCTCATGAGACTAGGAGGAAAGGCAGTTTCAATCTGGGTCTCCACAGTCTGTTTGCCCCAGAGTTCCAAGTGCAGCTGAAGCAGATGGCTAAGGGAGAAACCCTGGTGACTGCTATTGAATTCACCTTGGATCTGATAGGAGAGGAAATCATTTAATGAGGGAGTTCTGCTGCCCAGAGTCAGTGGAGACCCAGGTGTCTGAGCTGGTCTGGAATGAGTTGTGTGGAGTTCTTACCCCCAGGCATTTCTTGTTCTGCTCTGTGATCTCATAGAGAAAACCAAGAATGAGTCAGTGGGAGGTTTCAAGGCTGACAGGAGCTCTGTCTTGGGCTCTACTGTATGGGGCGTGCAAGGCAGAATAAACTGTTAGCCCACCAATGTGGTGCAAAGTCTGCGTGGCATATGTTCTCTGACTTCACAGCCCTGGAACTCTGCTAATGGCTGCTCACAAAAAAATCTAATGGAAAATAGTCTACTGAAACAGAGTGAATCAGCTGTCCCTTCCTTCTCTGTTGGAATTTAAGTATTAAAATCAAGCATGAATTTACAAAATATTATAACTCTAACTCTAGAAACAGGAAACCTCTGGAAAAGTCATTATTCTGTCCCTCTTACCTATCTAGTAAATTACAGGAAAGTGCAGGGTTAGTCACTCAGTGATGTCTGACTCTGCAACACTATGGACCATAGCCCGCCAAGCTTCTCTATCCATGGGATTCTCCAGGCAAGAGTACTGGAGTGGGTTGCTATACCCTTCTCCAGGGGATCTTCCCGACCCAGGGATCAAACCCAGGTCTCCTGCATTGCAGGCAGATTCTTTATCATCTAAAGAAATTACTATGGACCATAGCCCGCCAAGCTTCTCTATCCATGGGATTCTCCAGGCAAGAGTACTGGAGTGGGTTGCTATACCCTTCTCCAGGGGATCTTCCCGACCCAGGGATCAAACCCAGGTCTCCTGCATTGCAGGCAGATTCTTTATCATCTAAAGAAATCTGCCACTGTCTAAAGAATGGCCACCAGGGAAGCCCATTGTCAGTTATGCAGAGTTTTATAACGAAATTTGGAATTTAGGGACTTCCCTGGTAGTCCAGTGGCTAAGACTCCCCACTTCCAGTTCGAGGAACCTAGGTTCAATCCCTGGTCAAGGAACTAGATCCCACATATCACAACTAACTCTTTGCTTACTGCTGCTGTTGCTGCCAAGTTGCTTCAGTCGTGTCCAATTCTGTGCAACCCCATAGACGGCAGCCCACCAGGCTCCCCTGTCCCTGGGATTCTCCAGGCGAGAACACTGGAGTGGGTTGCCATTTCCTTCTCCAATGCATGAAAGTGAAAAGTGAAAGTGAAGTCACTCAGTCATGTCTGACTCTTAGCGACCTCATGGACTGCAGCCTACCAGGCTCCTCTGTCCATGGGATTCTCTAGGCAAGAGTATTGGAGTGAGGTGCCGTTGCCTTCTCCACTTTGCTTGTTACAACTGGAATAAGAAAATAAAAAGACCCTCTGATGTGGCAACTAAGACATGGCATGGCCAATATATATACATATAAGAAATATGGAATTTAGATGAATCTTAAACTTTCCTTTTGTCTTGTTGGGGTGGCTCAGTTGTTCTCATCTAAGTGGTCCAGCATTTCATTGAACTTTTTCATTCCTATCACAGTCCTTTGACTTAGGTAAGTGTAAAATTTTTTCTCTCATTTTCACACAGAGAGTTCCACCATGAACTCCTCTGTGAATTTCCACATCTGTTTTATATACTTTCTCTGGGTGTTAACTTCCTACAAGTTTCCATATCAGTCCACTGTGCAGGCCCCCACCTCCCTCTGAAGCATGGACATTTCACTTTTGTGAAATCTGGTTTTGCATGGGGTCATGTTTAACATATTTTCATAATTATTGCTGGCACAGAGAATAGGCTCTGCATTTACCTCGTATGAAGGCTGGGATAGCATAAATATCATCCTCATAGGACTGAAGTGAGGGTTAAATTGGATTTATAGAAAACACCAAAGTTCCTGGCATACCACAATTGTTTCTATTTATCAATACTGTGTAGAGGTGACTGTGCCTCGAAATATGTTACTTGGCTTTTAAAATTGTAAATATTTTTTAAATTATGAAAAGGAGACCCTTCTTCACATAAATATAATACACAGGGAGCACATCACATCAGGATATGAAGTTTCTTTTCTTGATATTGTGTCCTTTATTCTCTTTCACCATTTCTGTGATTGAAGATGTGTTGTTGTTCAGAAGCTGTCGTGTTAGACTCTCTGAGACCCATGGACTGCAGCACACCAGGATTCCCTGTCCTTCCCAACCTCCTAGAGTTTGCTCAAACTGATGTTCATTAAGCCAGTGATGCCGTCCAACCATCTCATCCCGTCACCTCATTTTCCTCCTGTTCTCAATCTTTCCGAGCATCAGGTCTTTCCCAATGAGTCAGCTCTTCACAGAAGGTGGCCAAAGTATTGGCGTTTCAGCTTCAGCATCAGTCCTTCCAATGAATATGCTTCTTCCCCAGATTCCAATGGAAAGAAGTGAGTAGTGAACTTGAGAGGACAGTACAATTATTATTAATTATTTGGTTGTGCTGGGTCTTAGTTGTGGCATGTGGGATTAATCTAGTTCCCTAAAGAGGGATCGAACTTGGGCCCCCTGCATTGGGAGCAGGGAGTCTTAGCCACTGGGCCACTTAGGAAGTCTCAAGATCAAAGGACAATTATATAAGTAACTGTTGATTCTTTGGGTGGAATCTACTAGCACCATGTTCTATTGATTCTTTGGGTGGAATCTACTAGTGCCATGTAGGAAGGCATATGACCTGGTCTTAATTTCAGTTCTGCTGTGAGTGTCTGGGGCAATCACTTTTCAGGTTGAAATCTCAAGCTAGCTCTTCATCTGTAAAGCAGGAACAATACTAACGGTATATAAACCTAATCGGGTTGCTTTGATGTCCCGATGGAATGATGTATGTGAAAAAGGTTTAAAAAATTGGAAGATTTTACACAAGTATAAGATATTAAAACTGCCAAGGGATTGTCTAGATTTTCCTAACCATTTCAAAGCTAAAATAATCACTGTGGCTGGAGACCCACATGTGGATTCTTCTCAAAAAGCATAGTGGAAAACAAGCAGTTGTTTTATAAAATCTTGCTCATTTAATGATAATGTTTACCACTCTTGTTTGAAACTCTAAAGAAGGACAAGTTATTGGTTTCTTCATACATTTAGCAATTTTAATCCCTTTTCTTTTTCTGAGGTCCAAACTCAGTGCCTTTTTTTAAAACCCAGAAACCTGCATAATATTATTTTGGAAGAAGGTAGAAATCTAGTCCATGGAATAAAACAACTTTGTACCACACCTAAATTTGGAATGCAGAGATACATAAGAAATGTCAGTATAAGCTGTTCAATATCTAGCATTAGAGAGAAAATGTTAATTTGAAACCAAGGTCCTTGACAGTATATTAATAGTGAAATAAAGCTTGATCCGTGACAAAATACATAAGAGTATTAGTGCAGAAGACAATGAGGGGATTAATAAATGAAATTGAGTGATCATACCACAAAACAAACTGCTGTGGTTTCTGGAGACACAATTGTCACAAGCTTGTACATGTTGAAAGTCATATTTCACATGTTCATTCAACTGATATTTTCACATCATATCCTACATACCAGGTACTGTGTAAAGCTATAGGACACAGAGACAAACATATAGTCCTTTCCACTAGACTGGTGGTTCTGAAGAAGGTAAATCTTGGTGTATTTTTTTAAATCTTACATTCCACTCCTAGAGATTTGGATTTAGAAGCCCTGCAGTGGAACCTGAGCAAGTAGATTAAGAAACTCCATCATCAATAACAAAATGAGTTCCCTGGGGTTTTGATGCATCCCTCTAGTTAATAATCACTCAATATTGTGGTTTTTTTTTAATACTTTATTCTACTTTACAGTGCTGTATTGGTTTTGCCATACATTGACATGAATCAGCCACAGGTGTACATGATCTCCCAATGCCGAGGTCCCCTCCCATCTCCCACCCCACATCATCTCCCCGGATCATCCTGTACACCAGCCCCAAGCATCTTGTATCCTGTATTGAACATAGACTGGCGCTTCGTTTCTTATATGATAGTATACATGTTTCAGTGCCATTCTCCCAAATCATCCTACCCTCTCCCTCTCCCTCAGAGGCCAAAAGTCCGTTCTATACCTCTGTGTCTCTTTTGTTGTCTCACATACAGGGTCATCATTACTATCTTTCTAAATTCCATATATATGTGTCAGCATACTGTATTGGTGTTTTTCTTTCTGGCTTACTTCACTCTGTATAATCGGCTCCAGTTTCATCCATCTTATTAAACCAGAATTGAAAGAGACACATGTACCCCAATGTTCATTGCAGCATTGTTTATAATAGCCAGGACATGGAAACAACCTAGATGTCCATCAGCAGATGAATGGATAAGAAAGCTGTGGTACATATACACAATGGGGTGTTACTCAGCCCTTAGAAAGAATAAATTTGACTCAGTTCTAATGAGATGGATGAAACACTCAGCATTGTTACTGGGCTTCCCTGGTGGCTCAGCAGTAAAGAATCTGCCTGAAAATATAGGAGACTGGGATTCAGTCCCTGGGTCAGGAAGATATCCTGGAGAAGGAAATGACAACTTACTTCAGTATTCTTGTCTGGGAAATTCCATGGAAAGAGGAGCCTGGTGGGCTACAGTCAGAGTTTCCAAAGAGTTGAACAAGACAGCAACAATAACAACAACATACAACAACATGCTAATAGATGGGGATAGATGCAGCATGGTAAGAACAACTTCTGAGATGTGAACAGGATATTATGAAATGCAAAAATAGGGACACTTAATCTGTCCTCAGAGGAAGATGGATAGGGAAGTGATTCCTAACCTTCCCAAATATTTTTGCATTGTTTTCTAATCATAAATTTAATGTAGGAAACCAATGAAAAACACACAAAAAGCAAAAAATCATCCATTATCTATGAATTTGATGTTCTTAAGTTTTGCTATAACGTGCATGCTGAGTCTCTTCAGTCATGTCCAGCTCTTTGGGACCCTGTAGACTGTAGCCCACCAGGCTCCTCTGTTCATGGGGATTCTCCAGGCAAGAATACTGGAGTGGGTTGCCATGCCCTCCTCCAGGGGATCTTCCCAACCCAGGGATTGAACTCCATCACTTACATCTCCTGCGTTGGCAGGTGGGTTCCTTACCACTAGTGCCACCTGGGAAGCCCCAGCTATATAACATGTATATAGTATTTTTTCCTTTAACTATCAATTTTGCTTTGTATGCTGCTGCTGCTACTGCTGCTAAGTCACGTCAGTCGTGTCCGACTCTGTGCGACCCCATAGACGGCAGCCCACCAGGCTCCCCTGTCCCTGAGATTCTCCAGGCAAGAACACTGGAGTGGGTTACCATTTCCTTCTCCAGTGCATGAAAGGGAAAAGTGAAAGTGAAGTCGCTCAGTTGTGTCCGACTCTTAGCGACATACTCCTTTCCAAATGATTCTGTATTTTCAAGGTTACTCAAAAGAAATGGCAACTCACTCCAGTATTCTTGCCTGAGAAATCCCCCAGACAAAGGAGGCTTGTGGGCTCCAATCCATGGAGTTGCAAAAGAGTCCCACTTGAGTTAGCAATGGAACAATAAGGACAGTGTGAAATCGATTGCGGGAAGCCGGGTGAACCTTTACACAGAATGTCTCGATTATTGTTCCAATTTCCTCTGAGACTACAATTTCTTAAAACTGAATTAAAAAATACATGTCCCTCATGGAAATAGAGAATAAACCTTTTATGTCAAATTTTAAAAAGAAAATCTGCTTATTTCCGTCTAAAGTTTCTTGCCAACTCTGGCAGTGATAGAGACGACATGGCATGTCTCTCTGCTCTCCCCAACTCCTAGACCAGGGAGGCTCTCAATGAGCCATCCGCTCACAGCAAACAGGTGAGAGGGAGGCCCCCAATTTTGTGAAAACCCAGGGAGCTGCTGCTGCTGCTAAGTCGCTTCAGTCGTGTCAGACTCTGTGCGACCCCATAGACGGCAGCCCACCAGGCTCCCCTGTCCCTGGGATTCTCCAGGCAAGAACACTGGAGTGGGTTGCCATTTCCTTCTCCAAAACCCAGGGAGAGAACGCTGCAAATAATTTACTTCCACCACTCTGCGTTTGCGGCTCACACACACGAACTGCACATTCCAGGCCAGCATTCTGCGGGGGCCGGGACCCGGGGGGGTCTGAGTTTTATCTCGCGACCTCCGAAGGCTGGCTCAGGGCGAGCTGGTCCTTCTTCTTCTGCAGAACTTGGTCCACAGCACCTGGTTCACCTGGTCATCGGTGAGCACCACGGGCTTGTATTTCTTGTCGAAGAGCAGCTTTGTTGGCCTCCCACTGCAGCTGGTGGGGCCCGACGATGCGCAGGTGAGCCGGCAGGTGCAAGAACTCGTCGTTGTTGATGTTGCAGTCGCGCATCCGGCCCACCAGCGGCCCACGAAGCCCATATCCAGAATCCGGTCCTGGAAGTCGGTCCAGCGGGGCTGCAGGTAGCGACAGCGAGCCTGGTAGAAGCTGGCCTGGGCGTCGAAGGGCGCCTCGTAAGCCAACGAGCAGAGGCCCAGGCTCATGTGGCGCAGACAGCCGCGACCCCGCAGCCGGAGCAGCCGCTGCACAAACGCCTCCGAGTGGCGGTTGCGAGTGGCGGGCGCCAGCAGCAGGAGGGTCCCCGACGCGTCGAGCAGCGCCTCCTCGAAGGCTGCCTCGCTCGGTGTCAGGGAGCAACAGGCCGCCGCGCCACCCAGCAGCCCGAAGTACACGGCCGCCCTCCCGGGCCCTCACCGCCGCCGCCACCGCGTCCTTGCAGGCCTCGGTGTAATCTTGGAGTAGAGAGCCGGCCGCGCCCACACGCCGGGCTTTGCGGCCGCAGCCTCACCCCCCTCTCTACGGCTTTGCATTCTTTAGATTTTTGGATTTATGATCTTTAATCATTCTGTAATTTAGGGAAATATACATACCTTTATTTTTGGGCTCCAAAATCACTGCAGATGGTGACTGCAGCCATGAAATTAAGACACTCCCTGGAAGAAAAGTTATGACCAACCTAGGTAGTATATTCAAAAGCAGAGACATTACTTTGCCGACTAAGGTCCGTCTAGTCAAGGCTGTGGTTTTTCCTGTGGTCATGTATGGATGTGAGAGTTGGACTGTGAAGAAGGCTGAGAGCTGAAGAATTGATGCTTTTGAACTGTGGTGTTGGAGAAGACTCTTGAGAGTCCCTTGGACTGCAAGGAGATCCAACCAGGCCATTCTGAAGGAGATCAAAGGATTTCTTTGGAAGGAATAATGCTAAAGCTGAAATTCCAATACTTTGGCCACCTCATGTGAAGAGTTGACTCATTGGAAAAGACTCTGATGGTGAGAGGGATTGGGGGCAGGAGGAGAAGGGGATGACAGAGGATGAGATGGCTGGATGGCATCACTGACTCGATGGACGTGAGTCTGAGTGAAGTCCAGGAGTTGGTGATAGACAGTGAGGCCTGGGGTGCTGTGATTCATGGGGTTGCAAAGAGTTGGACACGACTGAGAGACTGAACAGAACTGACATGCCTTTAAACATCTCTCTAGTCTTTTTCTTTGTAATTTTCTGGGATTTCTATTATCTGTATACATCTATTGTCTGTATACAGGCATCTTATTCTATCCGTTCTCTCTCTGAATTTTCATTTCTTTATTCCTCCTTCGTTTTTGTAGATTATTTCATTATTACAGTTGGTATTTCAACTATTATATTTTCAATATCTAGTAATTCCACTTGGTTCCTCCTTTTGACTTGTGGTCTGTTTCATATTATTTAAAACTTACCCTAGTTCTTTGAGACTTTTATTCTTTCTCTTAATTCTGTTTTATGCTCAGCCGCGACCCCGCAGCCGGAGCAGCCGCTGCACAAACGCCTCCGAGTGGCGGTTGCGAGTGGCGGGCGCCAGCAGCAGGAGGGTCCCCGACGCGTCGAGCAGCGCCTCCTCGAAGGCTGCCTCGCTCGGTGTCAGGGAGCAACAGGCCGCCGCGCCACCCAGCAGCCCGAAGTACACGGCCGCCCTCCCGGGCCCTCACCGCCGCCGCCACCGCGTCCTTGCAGGCCTCGGTGTAATCTTGGAGTAGAGAGCCGGCCGCGCCCACACGCCGGGCTTTGCGGCCGCAGCCTCACCCCCCTCTCTACGGCTTTGCATTCTTTAGATTTTTGGATTTATGATCTTTAATCATTCTGTAATTTAGGGAAATATACATACCTTTATTTTTGGGCTCCAAAATCACTGCAGATGGTGACTGCAGCCATGAAATTAAGACACTCCCTGGAAGAAAAGTTATGACCAACCTAGGTAGTATATTCAAAAGCAGAGACATTACTTTGCCGACTAAGGTCCGTCTAGTCAAGGCTGTGGTTTTTCCTGTGGTCATGTATGGATGTGAGAGTTGGACTGTGAAGAAGGCTGAGAGCTGAAGAATTGATGCTTTTGAACTGTGGTGTTGGAGAAGACTCTTGAGAGTCCCTTGGACTGCAAGGAGATCCAACCAGGCCATTCTGAAGGAGATCAAAGGATTTCTTTGGAAGGAATAATGCTAAAGCTGAAATTCCAATACTTTGGCCACCTCATGTGAAGAGTTGACTCATTGGAAAAGACTCTGATGGTGAGAGGGATTGGGGGCAGGAGGAGAAGGGGATGACAGAGGATGAGATGGCTGGATGGCATCACTGACTCGATGGACGTGAGTCTGAGTGAAGTCCAGGAGTTGGTGATAGACAGTGAGGCCTGGGGTGCTGTGATTCATGGGGTTGCAAAGAGTTGGACACGACTGAGAGACTGAACAGAACTGACATGCCTTTAAACATCTCTCTAGTCTTTTTCTTTGTAATTTTCTGGGATTTCTATTATCTGTATACATCTATTGTCTGTATACAGGCATCTTATTCTATCCGTTCTCTCTCTGAATTTTCATTTCTTTATTCCTCCTTCGTTTTTGTAGATTATTTCATTATTACAGTTGGTATTTCAACTATTATATTTTCAATATCTAGTAATTCCACTTGGTTCCTCCTTTTGACTTGTGGTCTGTTTCATATTATTTAAAACTTACCCTAGTTCTTTGAGACTTTTATTCTTTCTCTTAATTCTGTTTTATGCAATAAAACTCTTCTTTGTAGTGAATGCACTACAGAGTTAGTAATCTATTGCCCTATAAAAAATTATTAAAAATTACCTCAAAACTTAATGATTTTAAAAACAATAATATATATTTTTGGTCTCTCATGGTTTCTGTGGTTCATGAATTCAGACAATGTACAGCAGGGATGGCTTGTCTCTGCCCATGTTGTCTGCACCCTCAGCTGGGAAGACTTGAATGCTGGGGACTGGAATTATGTGAATTACAATCTCTCACATTTCTGGTGGTTGATGTAGGTGTTGGCCAGAGGCCTGGCTGTGGCCGTCTGAAGGGAAACCCACACGCGGCTTCTTCACTTGGCTTGAGGTTCCTTGTAACATGGTGGCTTGGTTCCAAGAGAGACAGACACAGAGAGAAAGAGCTGTATTTTTTCCTCATCCTAACCTTAGAAGTCGTAGAGCATCACTTCTGTTATACTCCTCTGTTTCAGGCAGGCATAAGTTTGCTCAAATTCAAGAGGAAAGAACATAGACCGTATATTTCGGGCAGAGAGAGAATGTTAATTACATTGCAAGAAGAGTGTGGGAGTGGATATACATATTGGTGTGGGCATCTTTGTAAGATACAATTTGTCACGTTCTCATCGGTTAGCTGTTTTTTGCCTGTGAGCTCGGTTTCACCTAGGGCTATAATTGTCTTTCTGTTGTACGTAAGGAAGCGTGGTGAACCCTAGCACTAGCTACTCCATCTTTTGGTGAGCTTAAGAAAATCAACAGAGATGGCCTCTTTGTCCAGGTGAAAGAGTTCAGGAGATTATTGCTTTGTTTCTCTACCAGGGGTTCTCACAGATTAGTTCTAGGATGTGAGCTCTTCTTTCATTACTATTTACTTCTTAAGTTTTTCTTTGAGGAACCCAGGAGCTCAAGCTAGTTCATCATCTGTCAAGAAATAGAATTTCCCTATTAGTATCCTTATTTTCTAAATAGTCTGTAAGATCTTGGATATCTTCTTTGTCCCAGGAATTATGTAGAACAATGTAGTTTTATTTCCCCCAATTTCTATTTGATTGGATTTAAAAATTTACACTTTAAAATATTTTCCTTCTTTTATTGCCTCTTGGTCAAAGCAAACTGTACTGTTTCTACTTTTCAGAATTTGAAGTTATTTTTTAAATATAAATTTATTTATTTAATTGGAGGTTAATTACTTTACAATGTTGTATTGGTTTTGCCATACATCAAAATGAATCTTCCACAGGTATACATGTGTTCCCCATCCTGAACCCCCCTCACTCCTCCCTCCCCCTACCATCCCTCTGGGTCTTCTCAGTGTAACAGCCCCAAGCATCTAGTATCATGCATCGAACGTGGACTGGCGATTTGTTTCATATTATTATTGCTCAAATAAATCTTAAATAAAATGTATTCTTTTCCTTGGGAAACTTTTTTTTTTCTGTTTGAATTCCTTCTAGAATTATCTTCTTATCCTTGGAATTCAGAAAATATTAAAGCCATTTTAGATGCTGGCCTTTTATCATGAATGCTACAAAGGAAGCCGTTTTAATTTGCACGTTCAGATTTTTACTTCAGGAGTTTTTCCTATATTATATCTATAATTATGCCTATTATTCCTGCTTTCAAGTTTACCTTAGAAAGACTTTTCCACCTTTTTCATCTCAAGATTACTAAGCTATTTTAAGTACAGTTAGATCTTTAATCTTATCTGGAATATTTTATTTATTAATATGAAGTAAGTAGCTAATAATTATTTTACTTTATTCTGGAATTTATATCCAGTTTTTCCAATATCAGTGATTTGTAGTGATGTGTTTTATGATTTTAAAATTCCCAGTTCTTTCAGAAGTGCCTGAGTCTGACTCATAAATTCATAGTGCGTGCATGTGTGCTAAGTCACTTCAGCTGTGTCCGGCTCTTTGTGACCTCATGGACTGTAGCCCACCAGACTCTTCTGTCCATGGGATACTCTAGGCAAGAACACTGGAGTGGGTTGCCATGCCCTTCCCCAATAAATTCACAGATTAAACAGCAATCTGTGTGGTGGCATTAAAAAAGTAAATTGAAATTTCTTTTCCCATGTTTCAAGTAAGAAAATCTAAGCAAATAATCCAGGTAAGTCTTGCAATAATTGGCTGAGAGTTTACCAGAAAGAATCAGATAGAGATAGGTCTTGACCTGGTGTCTCACAGGCCAAGTAATGGAGGATCAGAAACTATGAGTAAGCCAAGGGAACAAGTTGGTCATGAAGGGACAGTCTGTGGAAGTGACAGCAGACCACTACATTCCAGCTTGAGTAACTGGGGAGGGAGCTATTTTATCATTAAGATAAAAAAGACAGAAGGTTAGTAGAGTTGGTTATATTGTGATAGAGAGAGTTGGTCTTATTGTGACAATGAAATACTGAGAAAGTACTATTTAGGAATGAGTTGGACACTTGAATATGAAGTTCAAGAAGGATTATGAGCTGAAATAATGATGTAGGTTGGTCCAGTGGAAGGCAGGGCATTGAAATTAATGGCAAATATATTCAGCTAATCCTTGGGAAGAGAAGACTTTTTGGCAGAGTCAGAGTTGAAAATAAGATAGTAGAGGAGGGTTCTGAAATTCTTCGCTAATCTAATGTCACAGAGACATATGGTGCTAATGTTTCAAGTAATTTTGTTTTGTTCCTTAAAAGGAAATGCTATCATTATAAGTGAAAAATTCCTGCACATGTGTTTGGCATTAAATTAACTCCATGGAGTAATTCCACTACACTGAAATATTAGTGGTCACATACATTTGTGAAATGCTGTAATATATATACCTAATTGGAGATTCATGTTGCCCATTACCCTAAATTTCTGAGAATTCCTACTACAAATAAGAAGCCAGTTTAACCTAGGATTGCTCAATCTTCTCTTACTAGAAAACTAATTTTGGTGTATGCAACATCTGTTAATACTCCTCTAAAATGATTGTTACCAAAAACATATCCTGGAAAACATGGGACTAACTCTTGTTTATCATTAGGCTGCTAAGTAAGGATCGAGTGTTAAAATAATTGGTCTGAAACAAAGTCATTTTAGATAGCCTGCAGGTGTCCATCTATTGGGCTTCCCTGCTGGCTCAGTATAAAGAATCCTCCTGCTAATGAAGGAGATGTGTGTTCAATTCCTAGCTCAGGAATATCCCTGGAGTAGAAAATGGAGTAGGAATGGAGTAGGAAATTTTCTTCATACTTTATTTTCCTCTTCATCTTCCATCTCCTTTACTGTTTTCCTCTCTTCCTCTTTTTATCCCTCCTTTCTCTTCTCTCCCTCTCTATGTCCTATGCAGTAAAAATGCTTGTTACAGTATTATAAAAATCTTCATGAAAATGTCAATGGTTGTATCACATTTCATCATGTAGCTTTATAATAATGAACAGTTCTTTTGGATCTTGGCGTCAAAGGCATTCTTATATATTATGCTGTGATAGATATTTTTACATTGAGCTATTCATATGTTTTGAGTTATTTCCTCAATAATTTTAAATGTTTTAGTTAACTTTTCATAAGCCTTCTTGGGATAGCTTACTATTTTACCTTCAGATTTCAGTGATGTAAAGGAAGGCAATAAAAATCTATCAGTGATTCAAATGATTAAAATATTATATTTTCACACTTGGACCAGGACTTGGTAAATAAAAGTGTTTTTGTCACTCTCCACTACTTCTCTTCTTTCTTTAAGTTCTCTGTTACTCCTTTCATTAGCTCCTAGTATTCTTGCCTGGAGAACTCCATGGTCAGAGGAGTCTGGTAGGCTCAGTCCATTCATAAGCCTTCTTGGGATAGCTTACTATTTTACCTTCAGATTTCAGTGATGTAAAGGAAGGCAATAAAAATCTATCAGTGATTCAAATGATTAAAATATTATATTTTCACACTTGGACCAGGACTTGGTAAATAAAAGTGTTTTTGTCACTCTCCACTACTTCTCTTCTTTCTTTAAGTTCTCTGTTACTCCTTTCATTAGCTCCTAGTATTCTTGCCTGGAGAACTCCATGGTCAGAGGAGTCTGGTAGGCTACAGTCCATGGGGTCACAAAGAGTCGGACGTGACTGAGTGGCTAACACGCATGCAACCTAGAAATCATCTTCTTTACCCACTTAAATCTTCCTTTCTCTTTATTCTGCTAATCTATCTCACACCTATCAGTTCTCAGCAAACACCTCAAAAAATATTCCAGCCTCACTTTCTCATCTCCCAATCCTCCATTAACCTCCTGCAAGCAGGTGTCTGATGCCATAACTTAAAACACTGGACACATTGTACTGTAGTTTATTTTATTTTCCATTAGACTGTGTGTGTTTTAGCTGCAGGAAGGACTGTCTTGGCATACATAGCATCTGAAACCAGAATGTGTACTCAGGAAAATGAATTCATTCAACAAACATTGTATGATGACGTCTCATCCATTCTTCACCTACACTTACATAAGATGAATTCATCTTTGGCCCTGAGAGTAACAGAAATTCAATACACCTTTTCCTAGGAGTTATTCAGTATTACATTTCCTTTCCCTTAGCATTCATTAAGATTGTCTATCTTTCATGTACATACTACTATATTTAAGATGAATAACCAAGAAGGACCTACTGTAGAGCACAGGGAACTCCACTCAACATTATGTAACAACCTAAATGGGAAAAGAATTGGAAAGAGAATAGATACAAGTATTTGTATAACTGAATCACTTTGCTATACACCTGAGGCTAATGCAACATTGCTAATCAACTATACTGAATATAAAATAAAAAGTTATAAAGAGATTGTCTTTCTGACTCTCTGTACCTGTCTGTCTACCTAATTGTCTGTTACCTAATTATCCACCTATCTATATATTCTTACTTCTTGAAATTTTATCAAGTCTGTATAAATTGACTTAATATTTTTATGCTCTAGTTCTCAACCCAAAATAATTTGTAGTCTGTGTTATGTTTAGTCATTCAGTCGTGTCTGACTCTTTGCAACTTCATGGACTGTAGCCCACCAGGCTCCCCTGTTCATGGGATTTCCCCAGGCAAGAATACTAGAGTGGGTTGCCATGCCCTCCTCCAGGGGATCTTTCCAGCCCAGGGATTAAACCCACATCTCCCACATTGCAGGTGGATTCTTTACTATCTTTTAGGAAAGTAAAAAGATAGTAAAGAAGTGGCTTTAGCAGGGAAGTGGCTTTTTGTGCTTTAAAAGGGAAGTGGCTTTTTGTACTTTAAAAGCAGGTAAATGGTACTAAGATAATATTTATCATAATTGCAATAACAGAGCTTGTGACAAGGGTCACAAGAAGCCTGTGTGGTCCAGGGGGATTGGATGGAACAAAAGAGTCACTTGCACACGTGTTTATGCGACTTTGTGTGCATGCTAAACTGCTTCAGTCGTGTCTGACTCTCTGCAACCCTATAGACTGTAACCCACCAGCCTCCTCTGTCCATGGAATTCTCCAGGCAAGAATACTGGAGTTACAATAGTCTATCTCTAAAACAAAGATGCTTCTGAGACTCTCCTGGCAGTCCAGTAGTTAAGACTCCACACTTCCACTGCAAGGGATGCTGGTTCCATCCATGGTTTGGGGAACCAAGATCATTCATGTCACACAGCCAAAAAAAAAAAAAAAAAGATGCTTCTAATTACTTGACACAGTTGTGTGGTCAGAATCCTGTCCATGGAACCAGTAACAAAGGATGTAAGGAAGGAGTCCCTTACCTGGAGAAATTTTCTAATAGAACTAGGCAACATCACTAGAAACATGTATACACAAATATGTTTGGGTTGTGTGCACTATCAAAGAATTGCTAAAGTTATTATAGGATCTTGAGTTGGGTCTGGAAAGTCTTTGTGGGAGAGGCCAGTTTTAAGTCATATTAAGAGCTTTCATCTTAGGAGAAAGAGGGGCTCATTTTGAAGAAGAGGATCAAGGCTTCCCGATGGAGAGAGTGGCGTGTTAACAGGGTTAACAATGCAAGCGAGCAAGATGCTTGGCAGCTTCAAAGCTGACAATTAATAGATGTAACAAATGTCAGAAGGAGTTCTGAATCATTTCTCAAGTGAGAAAAAAACTGCTGGAAATGAGTAAGCACTGAGAGGCAGGAAGTATTTTGTTCCTACTTAACTAAAATAATTTTTAGTCTTGGCATATGATTATGGATATGAGACAAGGCAAAAGAGTAAACCTAAGTATATGATCCTCCACAAGGACGAAAGAGGCTGAGGTTATAGGTCTCTGATCTAATCCTGATGCTCATGGAAACAGTGGGCTGGGTCTTGACTAAATCTTTGCTCCTAAAAATGGGAAGGATAGATATGACATCCTTAGAGAACCAAAGATACCATCCCATGAGGCAAAAAGGGAGAAATGGAGAGAGAGAGAAGACGGTTTTGATTTTGTGGAATCACTGTTTGAAAAGTGAGCAGGAGAAAAAAAAGTGAGTGTCTTGCACAATACTGCGGTGACTAGAATCCTCTTTCCTAGTTGAGTAAGTAAGAGAGCACTCAGATAAGTGGTTGTCTTTGAGGTTTGAGTGAGAAGTGAGATTGGCTTGAGAACTCTTGATAAATGACTCATAAGTGGAATTTAGGGCTGTGGTTCTTAAACTGTGGTCCTTGGACCAGCAGCTTTATTTCACCTGGGAACTTGTGCGAAATGCAGGTTGTCTGGCCCCTTGCAGAAATACTGAATCAGAAACTCTGGAGGAGGGGTGGATCAGAAATCTTTTTCTCTCTCTCTTTTTTTCTGGTGGTAGTGGTGTTAGATTGTTCAGTCATTTCTGACTCTTTGCGATCCCTCGAACTGTAACCCATCAGGCTCCTCTGTCCATGGGACTTTTCAGGCAAGAATACTGGATTCAGTTGCCATTCCCTTCTTCAGAGGATCTTTCCGACCCAGTGATCAAACCTAGGTTTCCTGCATTGTAGGCAGATTCTTTACCCAACTTGTTTATTACATTATATTACATGTATCCCATATTATCATCTTCTTTTTTGTCTTTTTGCTTATTTTTCTTTTGGAGGATAATTGCCTTACAATGTTGTGTTAGTTTCTGCAATACAACAACATGAATCAACTATAAGTATACATGTATCCCCTCTCACTTGCACCTCCCTCCCGCCCAGCGCCATCTCACCGCCGCCCCCGCCCATCATCACAGAGCACTGAGCTAAGCTCCCTGTGCTATCCAGTTGCTTCCCTCTAGCTCTCTGTTTTACACAGGGTGTGGTATATATGGACTTCCCTGATAGCTCAGTTGGTGAAGAATCCACCTGCAATACAGGAGACCCCTGTTTGATTCCTGGGTGGGGAAGATTCACTGGAGAAGGGATAGGCTACCCATTCCAGTATTCTTGGGCTTCCCTTGTGGCTCAGCTGATAAAGTATCCTCCTGCAATGCGGAAGACCTGGGTTCGATCCCTGGGTTGAGAAGATCCCCTGGAGAAGGGGAAGGCTTCCCACTCCAGTATTCTGATCTGGAGAATTCCAGGGGCTGTATAGTTCACGAGGTCGCAAAGAGTCAGATATGACTTAAGTGACTTTCACTTTCACTCTTTCACTTTTCAGAGTATATGTGACAATGCTGCTCTCCCAGTTCATCCCAACTTCCCCTTCCCCCACTGTGTCCTCAAGGTTGCATCTCTGTTCCTGCCCTGCAAATAGGTTCATAGGTACCATTTTTTAGATTCTCTCTATATATGCCTAATTACGTGATATTTGTTTTTCTCTTTCTGACCTACTTCACACTGTATACCAGGCTCTAGGTTCATCTACATCACTACAACTAGTTCAAATTCATTCTTTTTTATAGCTGAGTAATATTGCACTGTATATATGTACCACATCTTCTTTATCCATTCATCTGTTGATGGTAGGCAGGATGTAGAAGCAATCTTGGTTTTAACAAGGCTTTCAGGTGATTGTGAAGCTTGCAAAGTTTGAGAAACACTGATTTAGGAGATAATCTGTGCTCGCTCCTATTTCAACACCTCACTATGAAAAACACTCTGTAGAGACAGAAGTTTGCAGGATATTAATATCAGCAACTCTGCAAGGAGAACAAATTCATTAAAGCCAACTGGGAGGAAACTTTGTGAGGGAATATGAGAAAATATTTCTCTAGTGAAAATGCCTCTGTTCAGCCTTAAGAGTGATGAATAACTTATTACAATACTTTACTGATGTAAATTTAAGTTTAAATTTGTCTTGTTGTAATGTCATTAAAAAAGTAATTTGTGAATGTTAACAAGAGGATGTATAAAAAACTTCTTTCTCTTCCCTTCCTTAAACATTTTCTCAGCATGGTGAGACAGAAGATTTTTTGTTTGTTTTGTTTTGCTTTCAGAGTTCCTTTTTCAAATTGCAAGGGAGTGATGCTTTCTGTCCCTGATACACTGTTGCCTATTTAAGGCTTTTCTAAGATTAGAAGATAACAATAGTTAGTATATTAATTCTTTGCAAAGGCCCTATGCAAAACTGGGAAACATTTGAGTCTGCAGATTTAATTGAACATCAGTCAAGTTTTGCTTTTTCTAAAATGAGGAAATGGAATTGTGAAGGCCAAAATATTCTTTGAATCTTTTAAACTTGATTTTTGATAAAGAATGAGATTTAAACTGACCTTTGATTTTGGATGACAGACTTGCAGTGTTTACATGAGTTTTAGAAGTAAGACCTCAACTGTGTGATTTGAAGAGCTTGGAAACCTTCTTTGCTTGCAAACAGAAGGAGTATTACGATATATAAAATTCTTTATGTATTTTTAATTTCCTCTTTTACTATCTGGAAGCTGTTTGGAGACTGCCCATGAATACTGCATATTCAAGATTATCCATAAAGGGTAAGATTAGAATTTGGTTTTAAACTATTGCTCCTGGTTTACATATTCTCCCAGCTTCCACTTTGTTCGTCAGAACTACTCAAAGATGAATACAGTTCTAAGAGGCAAGGTAACATTTAAAGCTCATTTTTTAAGTCATAGACTTCCTTTGAGGCAGCCTGCCGTGTTTTCATACAGGTAAATGGAAATTCATCTTCATGTCCTCCACCTTCACACAGAGATAGGTCAGAACACTTCCTGGAGAACAGGAACAGACACGTGACTCTCCTCTTCTGCCTTTCCCTTTAAATGATCTGTTTTTAGGCTGATCCTTGATTTGTTCCTAAGGACCTGATTCTGAATCCTCTCTTCTTGCTTTGAGTGAGTGAGTGTTAGTCACTCAGTCGTGTCTGACTCTTTGTGATCACCTGAACTGTAGCCCGCTAGGCTCCTCTGTCCATAGGAATCTCTAGGCCAGAATACTGGAGTGGATGGCCATTCCCTTCTCCAGGGGATCTTCCTGACCCAGGGATTGAACCTGGGTCTCCCACATTGCAGGCAGATTCTTTACCACCTGAGCCACCAGGACAGTCCTTTCTTTTCTTTCTACTTTGGTGTTGTTCAAACTGCTATTTCTTGATGATGTTTAGGCAGTACATTATCTAGAGCTGAACTCAGTACTCTAGGCATGCTCCTTGTATCCTTGTATGGGACATGGTAGAAATCTTTACTCATATTTTTCTCTTAATACAGTTAAATCAGGATATCTTTGGTTGGAGACAGACTGCAGTAAAGTTTGAAAGGTTCTGTATGTATGGGGGATTGAAAGGTCTTAAGGGGGAAATTGTAAAATCAGGTTCAAGTTCTATAAAAGTAACTTTGATCTATAGACAGGCAATGTCTACATCTAAGACCTAGAATTATAATTTGTGTGCTGAGCAGAAAATGGAGAAAGACACAGTCTCACAGAGTGGTCCAAGTTCCCCCTTCCAAGTCATGACATCTTCAATATGATAATTCAGACACTCACATTTTCACCTAGTGCAAATTTATCTTGTACACAGGACTACTAATAAAAGTGATGAAAGCTGTATTCTCAGAGAGACAGGAGTTGAAGTAGGATCTTATTTCCCTGCCCAGAAATTGAACCTAGCTGCTAGTTCACCAGGGGCTAGAAGTTAGAAGCAAAGTTCCCTGACTCTTGCCCTGTTTGAAAGCAATAATGTTTCAAGGAGGCAAAAATGCAAAACTAAGTACAAAGTTTATAGTTAGAGATATAATACAACATATAGGAGACCACACAGAAAAACAGAGTCACAAGCAAAGCAGAAATACACAACCAGAGAGGCATGCAGGCATCTTGAAAGAGGAACACACACAGTAATTTAAATCACTTATGTAGGACAGTTCTTCTGGGTCTTTCTTTACCTCTGGGTAATTATCTTGTTTCTTTTCCCATACCCACCCTGCTTTGGGACCCTTCCAACAAGTGTGAACAACTTTTTGCTAAGATGGCTTCCACTATAGAGACCATAGGGTCTTGGCATCACCTATTATGGAGTCGCGCCCCTACTTTTTGACTCCCCAAAGAGTCTTTCTGTGCCTGTGCAGTTGGGGAAGTTTCCTTAACCTCTGGGGTGGTCATATTACCTCTTTATTTCAGCAGAGTTCATCATACGCCACTAGATTTGTCCTTGAAGTGTCTGGGAGAATGTCTGGGAGAAAGCAAAGCTTCAATTTTACTCCATGTGACAAACACCAGCAACCCAGCCAGGGAGTCTGTCTCCTACCTCAACTGAGCCATTTTTATCATGTGTGATTGACAGACACTCTTCTATGTGCTATCCGTGCAGTGCAGTCGCTCAGTTGTGTCTGACTCTTTGCGACCCCATGAATTGCAGCACACAAGGCCTCCCTGTCCATCGCCAACTCCCAGAGTTTACCCAAACTCATCTCCATCGAGTCAGTGATGCCATCCAGCCATCTCATCCTCTGTTGTCCTCTTCTCCTGCTGATCACAATCCCTCCCAGAATTAGGGTCTTTTCCAATGAGTCAGCTCTTCGCATGAGGTGGCCAAAATATTGGAATTTCAGCCTTAGCATCAGTTCTTTCAATGAACACCCAGACCTGATCTCCTTTAGGATGGACTGGTTGGATCTCCTTGCAGTTCAAGGGACTCTCAAGAGTCTTCTCCAACACCACAGTTCGAAAGCATCAATTCTTCGGTGCTCAGCTTTCTTCACAGCCCAACTCTCACATCCATACATGACTACTGGAAAAACCATAGCCTTGACTAGATGAACCTTTGTTGACAAAGTAATGTCTCTGCTTTTGAATATGCTGTCTAGGTTGGTCATAACTTTCCTTCCAACGAGTAAGCATCTTTCAGTTTCATGGCTGCAGTCACCATCTGCAGTGACTTTTGGAGCCCCCCAAAATAAAGTCTGACAGTGTTTCCACTGTTTCCCCATCTATTTCCCATGAAGTGATGGGACCAGATGCCATGATCTTTGGTTTTTGAATGTTGAGCTTTAAGCCAACTTCTTCACTCTCCACTTTCACTTTCATCAAGCGGCTTTTTAGTTCCTCTTCACTTTCTGCCATAAGGGTGGTGTCATCTGCATATCTGAGGTTATTGATGTTTCTCCCAGCAACCTTGATTCCAGCTAGAAATGTTAATTATTTAATTCTCTTCCTCTTTTAGATAATATTATTTTCATCATGATTTATAAATGAAGAAACTCAAGGACATATAATTTAAGTAGTATATCCAACATTAGGGCTTCCCTTGAGACTCAGATGGTAAAGAATCTGTCTGCAATGTGGGAGATCTGGGTTCTGTCCCTGAGTTGTGAAGATTCCCTGGAGAAGGAAATGGCTACCCACTCCAGTATTCTTCCCTGGAGAATTCCATGGACAGTGGAGCCTGGTGAGCTACAGCTCATGTGGTTGCAAAGAGTTGGACATAACTGAGCAACACACACACACACACACACACACACACACACACACACATGTATAACACTGCATGGCTGGTAAGTGAAAGGGCTACACTCCAGCTCAGAGGTCTGGCCTGAGTATGGGCTCTGAACCTCTTTCCTACACTATTCCCAAAGAGCCAGAACAGTGTAGAATGAATATCACCTAGTATGACTGTGTATAAAGTAGCCTTTACTTCATTGATTATTGTCATAGATGCTCCTCAAGTCACTTGTTTTTCAGTTGTTAAGTCATGTCTGACTCTGGGACCCATTGACTGCAGTGCACCAGGCTTCCCTGTCCTTTACCATCTCCCAGCACTTGCTCAAACTCATGTCCATTGAGTTGGTGATGCCATTCAACCATTTCATCCTCTGTCGTTCCCTTCTCCTCCTACCCTCAATCTTTCCCAGCATCAGGGTCTTTTCCAGTAAGTTGCTCTTCACATCAGGTGGCCAAAATATTGGAGCTTCAAGTTCAGCATCAGTCATTCCAATGAATATTCAGGAATGATTTCCTTTAGGATTGACTGGTTTGATATCCTTGCTGTCCAAGAGACTCTCAAGAGTCTTCTCCAGCACCACAATTTGAAAGTATTGATTCTTTGGCATTCAGCTTTCTTTATGGTCCAACTCTCATATCTGCACATGACTACTGGAAAAATCATAGCTTTAGTTATACAGACCTTATAAGTATGCTCAGTCTATGGGAATAAGGACTGAAAAATAGAAGTAGCAAGTCCAGGTGGTATTGGCATTTTGAGAGAGAATATATTTCCATTCAGAAATGTATTAAAAACCTAAAGAAGTCCCTTCCTCCAAAAATAAGTTACAAATGAGGTTTAATTTCACTTTTTTTCTTCAGAAAATAGTTGTGTGTTCTTGCAGAGTATTTTATTAATAGTTGAACTTCACCAGTTCCTCAGTTCAGTTCAGTTGCTCAGTCGTGTCCAACTCTTTGTGACCCCATGAATTGCAGCACGCCAGGCCTCCCTGCCCATCACCAACTCCCAGAGTTCACTCAAACTCACGTCCATCATAACTAGAGATTATTTTTCAAATCTGTGAATATTTATATTCTGCTTGATGTTAAATTTTACTATTTCTTTCAAAACTTTTCTACTTATAGCTAATTCTTATTATTCTTGATAGTTGTGTAATCTTATTTAACGTGTTTTATCTCTTTTTAAAGACACCTTATTTAATATATTTTGTTGATTCACCTACATTGAACTTATAATCAAAAGCACTAAATTCATGCCTTAACAATTCTTAACATGTATATTCTCTCCGTTAGACAGATCCTAGCCTTTGTGTGTTTAAGAACACTAGACAGTACTTAGGTGTTATGCCTGAGGACCTTTTAAAATAGCACAGTAAGCAAAATGTGCACAAAATAGCACAGAAAGCAAAAATGCCCCCAAATGCAAAATACCTGTCAAAAACCCTCACACTAAATAGACCAAGGAAATGATACCTGTTCACAATCTGAGAGATGAAATGTGGCAAAGGTTCACCATGTTTGATCTCCATTGGAAATGTACACAGTGGGTGACTCATGTTTCACTACTTTGCACATGCACATCAATGACAACAAAGACATCATAACTATTGATTTTGAGGTTATAAATAAGTTTCAATGGGTAGACAAATTAAAAAACTACAGATCCATGAATAATGAGGGCCAACTCTAAATATTTGCCTTTGTATCTGATTAAAACACAGTATTTGCTATTTCTGCTAAGGTATGAATTGAGGATGGACTTGAAAATGACACTGACTACTGAAAGGATTCAGAAATTTCAAGTATTTTTCTTAAGATGACTATTTTTCCAGATATTACTCTTTTTTTAGGTCTTTTTAAGATGAAATTTAGGAGTACAGTTCTCAATGGTTAGGAATTCTCTTGCTGAAAAAGGATAATGGAATTAACTGGGTTTGAGGTCTACATTTTTCCTTTTCCTTATCTTGTGGGCAGTTGATTAGAGGTATTACAATTTGATAAACTTTTATAAAATAGTTTAAAACATCTTCATATAAAAAAACTTTTATAAAAGGTAAATTTGTCAAATTGCTGGACACCAGAGACAAAGCTGAAAAGTAGGGAGAAAAAATAAGACATTTTACCCAAAAAACAGCAATAATAAAATTGATGACCAAGTTTACTGCAGGTAATCAGAAAATCACAATATATTGACATATTTAAAAAGCTGAAAGGATGGACTGTCAACCTGGAATCATATACATTGTGAAAATACCCTTCAAAATTGATTGCTAAATACTCTCTAAGACAAGGAAAATATTTGACACCTATAATACAAAAATATTCACAGAAGTTTGGATTGAAGAAAAGTGAACTTTGACAGAAATTGTAGGAAGGCATAAATCAATAAAACAGTAAAATGCAATTGAAAGATACATGTGTGGGTAGAGATAATAAAATATTGAGTTTTTAAAGCAACAAAAGTGATAATGTCTTATAAGTTTCTAGTTGTACTATAATTAAACTAGATATTAATAATGTAAATGTAATTAGAAAATTCTCCAGATGTTTAGAAATTATTAGTACAAGAAGAAGTCACAGTGGACATTAGACCATAACGCATGATCTTGATAATAAATTATGATAATACAATATATCAAAACTACTTCAGGTAGGAGTCTTAAAAGTTGGGGCACTAAATATTGGCTCTCATATGCTTCCCTCGTGGCTCAGAATGTAAAGAATCTGCCTGTAATGTGTGAGACCCAAGTTCGAACCCTGGGTCGGGAAAATCCCCTGGAGAAGGGAATGGAAACCCACTCCAGTAATCTTGTCCAAGAATTACATGAACAGAGGAGCCTGGTGGGCTACAGTTCATGGGGTCACAAGGAGTCAGACCTAAGTGAACAACTAACACTTTCACTTTTTCACAGTCCTTAACTCTGTGATGGGAGGGTCAGAGTTGTATATTCCCTGCTGATTGTATATTGCTGTGCCAGGTGGGGTTTATGCCAAGAGTGTGTCTCGGACTTTTTTACCCATTTCAATTTTTTTTTTTAATCAATTATGTAGAAATTGCTCTTCAGCTAGTTTCTGGATTTTTTTCAGGAATTGTACTGTATATGGCTGTAGTTTGTGCGCATGGGAAGAGGCCAGTTCATTTAACTTAAATTGTTGAATTTTTTGGCATAAAGTTTTTCATAGTATTCTCTTATTTTCTGTTTAATGATTGTAGAACCTGTAGTGATAACCATTCTTTCATTCCTGAGACTGGTGACTTGTATTGTTCTTCTTCTTCTTCTTTTTTTTTTTTTGTAATCAGTTTAATGAGAGATTTTAAAGAAAATAATTTTGTTGATCTTTCAAAAAAAATAGCCTTGGAATTTTAAGCTTTTCTTTGTCATTTGTCTATTTCCTATTTCATTGATTTCTGCTCTTGGTTATTTCCTTTCTTTTTCCTTTGTTTTTCTTTTTTTAGGTAGAATTTTAAATCATAGATTTTTTTTTGACTTTTCTTATTTCCTAATATAAGTGTTTAAAACTTTATATTTTCTTTGAGATACATAGATTTTGATATGTATTTCACTATCATTCTATTCAAAGTTTTTTTAAAAAAATGTATTTTCATTGTGATTTCTTATTTGATCCATGATTACTTAGCAGTGTGTTGTTTGACTTCCAAATTCTGCTTATATATATATATATAAAAGAAGGAAATGGCAACCCACTCCAGTACTGTTGCCTGGAGAATCCCATATGCTTCCCTGGTGGCTCACAGGGTAAAGGTCTGCCTACAATGTGGGAGACTTGGGTTCGATCCCTGGGTTGGGAAGATCCCCTGGAGAAGGGAATGGCAACTCACTCCAGTACTCCTGCCTGGAAAATCTCATGGATTGAGAAGCCTGGTAGGCTACAGTCCATGGGTTCACAAAGAGTCGCACATGACTAAGCGACTTCACTTTCACTTTCATATATATATGTATATATACATATATATAATACAAACATATATATGTTAGAGTATAACTGATTTACAGTGTTGTATTAGTTTCAGGTATATAGCAATGCGAATCAGTTATGATATATACATATATTCACTCTTTATGTTTTTTTTTCCCATATAGGCCATTATAGAGTATTGAGTAGAGTTTCCTGTGCTATACCAGAAATCCTTACTAGTTATCTATTTTATATATGGTAGTATGTTTATGTCAATCCCAATCTTCCAATTTATCCCTCTCCCTCTTACCCCCTGGTAACCATAAATTTGTTTTCTACATCTGTAACTCTATCTTGTAGTGAGAACATATGAACGTATGACCATAATCCTCTTAAACTTTCTTTATGGTTTAATATATTGGTTAATGTACTATGTGTGTGGGTGCTTAGTTGCTCAGGCATGTCCGACTCTTGTGACCCCATAGACTATAACCTGCCAGGCTCCTCTGTCCCTGGGATTCTCTGGGCAAGAATACTGGAGTGGGTTGCCATTTTATTCTCTAGGATATCTTCTTTACCCAGGTATCTAACCTAGGTCTCCTGTGTTGCAGTCAAAATCTTTACCGACTGAGCTATGAGGGAAGCCCACGTACTCTTTATTTATGTATTTATTTATTTATATAAATTTATTTATTTTAATTGGAGGCTAATTGCTTTACAATATTGTATTAGTTCCATGTACTCTTTAAAATTATATGTATTCAGAAGTTACTAAGGGTAGTAGTAGTAGTGTTTGTTGCTCAGTTGTGTCCAACTCGTTGTGACCCCATGGACTGCAGCTGCCAGTTTCCTCCATCCATGGGGATTCTCCAAGCAAGAATACTGAAGTGGGTTTCATTCCCTTCTCCAGAAGATCTTCCCTACCCAGGGATTGAACCTGGGTCTCTGGCATTGCAGCCAAATTCTTTACCATCTGAGCTACAGGGAAGCACTGCTAAGGGCAGAAAGGGAAGTCACTCAGTTGTGTCTGATTCTTTGTGACCCCATCAGCTGTAGCCTACTAGGCTCCTCTTTCCATGGAATTTTCCAGGCAAGAGTACTGCAGTGGGTTGCCATCCTCTTCTCCAAGGGATCTTCCCAACCTAGGGACTGAACCCAGGTCTCCCGCATTGCAGGCAGACGCTTTACCATCTGAGCCATATTAGGTCAAAGTTTTGATGGTGTTCATGTTTTATGGTTTGAACGTAGAATATGTTAGCATGACCATTTATCTAACTAAATTTTGTCTACTTAATTCATCAGTTTTTGAGAGAGAGGCATTAAACTTCTCAACTATGCTTTTGACCAATTTTCCCCTTTAATTCTGTCTATTTTTGCTTTATGTATGTTAATGTTGTTCAGTCGCTAAGTCATGTCTGACTCTGTGACTCCATGGACTATAGCATGCCAGGCCTCCCTCTCCCTCACCATCTCCCTGCCAGTCAACACCATCTCCTGGAGTTTGTGCAAGTTCATGTCCATTGAATAGGTAATGCCATCCATGTATATTTATACATGACAATTATTTCCCTTTTTAAACTAACTACGCTTTACCATCTGAGCCATATTAGTCAAAGTTTTGATGGTGTTCATGTTTTATGGTTTGAACGTAGAATATGTTAGCACGACCATTTATCTAACTAAATTTTGTCTACTTAATTCATCAGTTTTTGAGAGAGAGGCATTAAACTTCTCAACTATGCTTTTGACCAATTTTCCCCTTTAATTCTGTCTATTTTTGCTTTATGTATGTTAATGTTGTTCAGTCGCTAAGTCATGTCTGACTCTGTGACTCCATGGACTATAGCATGCCAGGCCTCCCTCTCCCTCACCATCTCCCTGCCAGTCAACACCATCTCCTGGAGTTTGTGCAAGTTCATGTCCATTGAATAGGTAATGCCATCCATGTATATTTATACATGACAATTATTTCCCTTTTTAAACTAACCCAATAATAATCGAAATTATTATAATAATTATTGAAATTTTCTTTTTATGTCTGAATTATCTGATATTAATAAAATCAACTCAACTTTATTTTACTGTTTCAGCAGGAAGAATCCCAAGATGTTTCCCAAAGATTTACTGTCTTCTCCCCAGGATTGTAAATATGATGAGATATCATTTTCATGAATAAGCTGCAGTATATGGTAAAAGTTAGGTAACTGGGTGGCCCTAATCTGTCCACTAGCTGACTAATGCAGATAGCTTCCTCTGGCTGGTCACAGATGTCAGAGAGATTTGAAGAAGGAAGGGGACTTGACATAAGGAAGGTTTCCCTTTGCTCAGATGGAGGGAAATCACATGGAAGTGCCTGAGAGAGGCCTCACATCACTGAATGTGACCTCTAGGTCATTGCCAGGGAGAAGATGGAAACTCAGTTTGAAAACTGTAAGAAACAGTTCAGCCAACCACCTGCATGAGTTTGGTAGCCAACTCTCCCTAGAATCACCAGGTAAGAACCTAGCCTGGGTGACTCTTGATCACCTTGATTTTGGCTTTGTGAGACTCTGAGCAAAGAATCCAATTGAGCCTGTCTAGATGTTGCACTTAAAAAACTGTGAGATAGTAAATGTGTGTTGTTGTAAGCTACAAGATTCTGGTAATTTTTAATGCAGAAATTAAAACAAATGAATAGACTTTGCCCTGATACATCATTCTTTCATTTGTTTATTTTTATGTAGTTTTTTTTTTTTCCTCCCATCACTGTCTTATCTCCTTCTGAGACTCCATTTACACATATAGTAGATCATTTCATATTATTTTTCAAACCTTATCATTTTTAAAATCTATTTTTCAGATCAGATAATTTCTACGTCTTCTTTGTTAATCTGCTGATATTCTCTCCTTTCCTCTCAAATCTCTTGTTAAGGCAATCTGATGATTTTTTAAAGTTTTATATATTATATTTTCAGTTCTAAATTTTTATTTGATATTTTATAGTTCTTATTTCTTTCTTGATTACATTTCTCTGTATGTCACTTACACATACTTCCACAGCTGCTTTAAAGTCATTATCTGTCAAATATTACTTCTAGATCATCTTAGGGTATGTTTATGTTGACTATCTTTTCTCTTGAGAATGGATCACATTTTCTTAGTGTTCAGTAATTTGAAGTTGTACACTGGACATTGTGAACATTATGTAGTAGCACTTTAGACTCTGTTACTTACCTCCAAAGAGTGTTGTGGGCTTGGTTGAATTTGGTTGAATTTGGCTAGACTCAAACTATAATACTGTATCTTGGACAACAGCTCAAATCTCAGCCCAGTTTTGGCTTAAGCTGAGCTTCTTTGAGTCTGATGTTTACATGTGTGGTTCATGGTTGGCCAGATATTTGGACACACCCTGGATGTGAATTCTTTTTTCTGAGCTTTTAGTCCAGATAAATTATTGGCTTTTTATTTAAATTTTCATAACCATGTGTAGTGCCTATTTTTGTCTGTCCTCTGGCTTTCAGTTGCTTAAAACCAAAAACAAAAGGTTAAACTTCACATGCTATCCTCTTCTGAATGTCAGTTCAGTTTAGTTCAGTCACTCAGTGGTGTCTGACTGTTTGCGACCTCATGAATCACAGCATGCCAGGCCTCCCTGTCCATCACCAACTCCCAGAGTTCACTCAGATTTATGTCCATCGAGTCAGTGATGCCATGCAGCCATCTCATCCTCTGTCATCCCCTTCTCCTCCTACCCCCAGTCCCTCCCACCATCAGAGTCTTTTCCAACTCTTCATGTGAGGTGGCCAAAGTACTGGCCTTTATGCTTTAGCATCATTCCTTCCAAATAA
>SJYC01043450.1:0-24430 GCA_006408675.1 Madoqua kirkii
TTTTTTTTTTTTTCCCTCCCAAGTCTGTCTGGATGTGACATTTCCATTTGCTCCTGCCATCCTCACCCTGTCCTTGATTAGGGTTGTCACCTTCACTGGAGCCGCCCTCTCACAACAAATGAAAGAAGGAGAGGGAGGGAGAACAGGGAGGGACAAGGTGAGGCCTTGTTCCTCCTGCATTTACAGCTTAAACAAAATCAAAATAAATCCAGGGAATAAACCCTCCTTTGTCTCCACTGATATAATGGCCCGGAATTCACGTTGTGGCCAGAACTGCTTTCAACCTTTGAGCCTGGCATTTGACTCAGCTGTTCCCTTTATGCTGTTAAAAGAAAAAACTGAGGTAGGTTTAAAATTTTGAGAGTTTATCTGAGCAAAAATCAATCAGAATGGGGCAGCAGCAAACTGGAACTGGCTGCCAGTGCTGGCTCAGGAAACAGCTTTTTACAGAAAAAAGGTGGGGATAAAAGGAGGCAGTTATCGACTAGCTGTGGCTTAAAGTCTAAGTGGCTGTTCATGATTGTCTGTCGTGAATATTCTGCTTTTGCAGCCTTGAGATATTTACAATTTTAGGTTTTGACTTGCTTACATAGACCTTAGAATAAACATGTAGTAACAACACATTTTTATTTGTGCATCAAAATATGTGCCTTATGTATATGCAACAGAAAGATAGCAGTATTTGCAAATCACAGTCACAGGAACGAGCTGTAAGAGCTTGCGTGGTTCCAGTTGGCCCAGTGGAGGGAGCAGGACTTAAGGCACCCTGGGAGCCCAGTGGAGATGCTGCAAGTAGAGGCTTAGGCCCTTGCGTGCTCAGCACATAGCCTGTCTCTACAGCAGCAAAAAGGCCTCATACTAGGTGGGGGGCTGGGGTGGGGACAGAGGCCTTTACCAGATGGAACTCTGATTTCAGTGAAGACGGCTCAGTTAGCACCGGCGTTGTGGCTTGGAAATACAGTTAGCAATGCTGTCGGAATGTGGAACTAAACACATAGGTGTTTATTAAAGAAAACACTGAGATTTTAAATGACACTTTCTTTTGGTTAAAACGTGGCCTCTGGAGTCCTAACACCTGGGTTCTCAGCTCAACTCCATCAGTCTGTGACCTTAATTTGTTCCACTTCTCTGCCCCTCAGGCTTCCCTGACAGCTCAATTGGGAAATAATCTGCCTGCAGTGCAGGAGAGCCCGGTTCGATTCCTGTGTTGGGCAGATCATCTGAAGAAGAGATAGGCTACCCACTCCAGTATTCTTGGGCTTCCTTGGTGGCTCAGCTGGTAAAGAATCTGCCTGCAATATGGGAGACCTGGGTTCGATCCCTGGGTTGGGAAGATCCCCTGGAGAAGGGAAAGGCTTCCCACTCCGGTGTTCTGGCCTGGAGAATTCTGTGGACTTTATAGTCCATGGGGTTGCAGAAAGGACACGACCAAGTGGCCATCACTTCACTTCACTTCTCTGCCCCTGTTTTTGCTGTGTGTGTGGTTGTTGATCATACCTCTGAAACAATTAGCTCGATGGCTTGACCTCTAACACGTTTTTGCCTACTGTGAGTAATTACTATTAATTATATGGAAGGTGAAATATAGGGACAGGTTCATGATTTCCTCCTCTCATTGTTACTAATATTTCGACACCTTTTAAAAAATTATTACATATTTATTTTATTTGAGAAGAGTATGATTCAAGTTTGGGGTTTCATTGCAGGTGTTTTAGAGATAACCAAGTTAACCTGTTAGCACAGATATACAATCATGTGAGTATAGGAATGTGTATATATGCTCATGTCTGTGTACATATGTGTGCATGTGTGTGCATGTGGCCATATGACTGTGTACATATGTGTGTGTGTGTGCATATATTAATGGATGTTTTCTGGGGCTGCTGTAATAAATTACAGCAAACTTGATGGCTTAGAACAACACAAATTTATTCTCTCACAGTTTTAGAAGCCAGAGGTCTGAAATTTGGGCTGAAATCAAGATATAGACAGGGCTTCCCCTGTGACTCCGCCTGCCAATGCGGGTTTGATCCCTGGGTTGGGAAGATCCCCTGGAGAAGGAAATGCAGTGTTCTTGCCTGGGAACCCTCATGGACAGAGGAGCCTGGTGGGCTATAGTCCATGGGGTCCCAAAGAGTTGGATTCAACTGAGAGACTAAACAGCAACAACAAAGTGTAGTCAGGGCTGCAGTCCCTCCGGACATTCTCAGCGAGAATCTGCTCCTTCCTTCCAGCATCTGGTCCCTGGGCAGTTCTCGACTATGGCCACATCACTCCTGTCTCTGCATCTGTGTGTGTGTGTGTGAAGTCTCCCCCTGCGCTCTCTTATTAAGACACTAGTGATAGCATTCAGGACCCAGCTTGACAGTCCAGAATGAGAATGATCTCTCCGTCACAAGATCCTTAGTAACACTGAGTGTGTGCATGCTAAGCTGCTTCAGTTGTGTGACTCTTTGAGACCCTATGAACTATAGCACACCAAGCTTCTCTGTCCATGGGATTCTCCAGGCAAGGATACTGGAATAGGTTGCCATGCCTTCCTCCAGGGGATCTCCCCGACCCAGGGATTGAACCTGTGGCTTCTGCATGGCAGGAGGATTCATTACCTCTGAGCCACCAGGGAAGCTCCTTAGTAACATTGTTGTTGTTCAGTCACTGAGTGGTGTCCTATTCCTTGCAACCCCATGGACTGCAGGATGCCGGGCTTCCCTGTCCTTCACTATCTCTCTGAGTTTGCTCAAACTCATGTCCATTGAGTCAATTATGCCATCCAATCACCTCATCCTCTGCTGCCCCCTTCTCCTTCCCTCAGTCTTTCTCAGCATCAGGGTTTTTTCCAATGAGTAGGCTTTACGCATCAGATGGGTGAAGTATTGGAGCTTCAGCATCAGTCCTCCCAATGAATATTCATGGCTGATTTCCTTTTAGATTGACTGGTTTGATCTCCTTGCTATCCAAGGGACTCTCAAGAGTCTGCAGCACCATAGTTCGAAAGCATCATTCTTTGGCTCTGAGCCTTCTTTATGGTCCAGTTCTCACATTCTCACATGATACTGGAAAACCATAGCTTTGTCTATACAGATCTTTGTCATCAAAATGATGTCTCTGCTTTTTAATATGCTATCTCGGTTTGTCATAGTTTTTCTTCCAAGGAGCATTTGTCTTATAATTTCATGGCTGCAGTCACCGTCCACAGTGCTTTTGGAGCCCAAGAAAAGAAAATCTGTCATTTTTCCATTTTTTCTCATCTATTTGCCATGAAATGATGGGACCAGGTGCTATAATCTTAGTTTTTTGAATGTTGAGTCTTAAGCTAGCTTTTTCACTTTTTTATCTTCATCAACAGGCTCTTCAGTTCCTCTTTACTTTCTGCCATTAGGGTGGTGTCATCTGTGTACCTGAGGTTGTTGATATTTTTCCCAGTAATCTTAATTCCAGCTTGTGATTCATCCAGCCTAACATTTTGTGTGATGTACTCTGCATATAAGTTAAATAAGCAAGGTGACAATATACATTCTTGATGTACTCCTTTACCAATTTGGAACCAGTCCATTGTTCCATGTTAGGTTCCAACCATTGCTTGTTGACCTGCAAACAGGCTTCTCAGGAGGCAGGTAAGGTGGTCTGGCATTTCCATCTCTTTAGGAATTTCCCACAGTTTGTTGTGATCCACACAATCAAAGGCTTTAGTGTAGTCAATGAAGCAGGTGTTTTGCTGAAATTATCTTGCTTTTTCTATGATCCAATGGATGTTGGCAATTTGATCTCTGCTTCTTCTGCCTTTTCTAAATCCATGACCTTTTCCCCAAATAAGATAACAAGTGGCAGAGATTAGGTCCTCATATCTTTGAGAGTTTACTTTCCAGCCTACTTCAGGTATATCAGTTCAGTTCAGTCACTCAGTCGTGTCCAGCTCCTTGTGACCCCATGGATTAGAGCATGCCAGACTTTCCTGTCCATCGCTAACTCCCAGAGCTTGCTCAAACTCATGTCCATCAAGTCAGTGATGCCATCCAACCATCTCATCCTTTTTTGTCCCATTCTCTTCCTGCCTTCAATCTTCCCCAGCATCAGGGTCTTTTCCAATTAGTCAGTTCTTGGCATCGGTGGCCAAAGTATTGGAGTTTCAGCTTCAGTATCAATCATTCCAATGGATATTCAGGGTTGATTTCCTTTAGGATTGACTGGTTTGATTTCCTTACAGTCCAAGGAACTTCTCCAACACCACAATTCAAAAGCATCAATTCTTTGGCTCTCAGCTTTCTTTATGGTCCAACTCTCACATCCATATATATATATATATGTGCCTGTGTGTGGGTACATGGGTGTGCATATATGTGTATGTGCATGTGTGTGCATCTGAATATATACTTGTGTATACATGTATGTGTATCTTCACAGTGTGTTCATGTTGGTACACATGTGAGCAGTTACATGCATGTAAGTGTATGTATGAGAATGCATGATAAGTATGCATGTGTGTGTGTGGGGGGGTATTATTTACTGGAAAATGGGCTATCCATGTGACCTTTGCTTAAAATATTTTATTAAAGTTCTGAAATGTGAATCAGTTGGAAGCCTGTTCTATCGACTCAGTGCCCTCCTAACAGATGGTCAAATAAATACAATATTTCTACCTTCCCAGAAATCATCTTAAGCACAAAATTGTTATCGTTAGTTGGAAAAGAGCAATCTTGTTTAAATGCTAGTAAACAAGCAAGACATGCCTCTTTTACCTCTGCCTGAACCTCAGAAAGAGGGCCCAAGTGGGAGTTCATCATAATGAAAAATGCATTAGGATTGTATTGATGGCACAGAGGGTCTATTACTTAGTTTTAATCTCAGCCAACCAGGTACAAAAGCACTGGTCCATGAACCCTGGCCTGAAAGAATCAGGGAAGGTTTGATGAAAGCCAGACAGTGGCCGTAAAGGAGGGTTTTTTAACATTCTTTTCTTCTTCATTTCAAAACCTGTATGTAGGAATTATATTTGGGTTTTATGAGTACTGGAAGGTGTTATAGTCTTCACTGTTGGTTGTTACAATGAAGAGACTAGGAAAGATGGAACTATGATGAGTTAATTGCATTAGAGCAACTTCTTAAAGGCTTAGAGTGTATATGTATGTGTGTGTGTGTGTGTGTGTGTGTGTGTGTGTGTGTGTGTGTGCGTGTATAGATGGGCTTCCCTGGTGGCTCAGAGGCTAAAGTGTCTGCCTGCAATGCGGGAGACCTGGGTTCGATCCCTGGGTTGGGAAGATCCCCTGGAGAAGGAAATGGCAACCCACTCCAGTATTCTTGCCTGGAAAATCCCATGCACGGAGGAGCCTGAAGGGCTACAGTCCATGGGGCCTTAAAGGGTCGGACACGACTGAGCGACTTCACTATATACATATATATATATATATATATATACACACACACACACACATATATGCTTCCCAGGTGGGTGGCTCAGTGGTAAAGAATCCACCTGCAATGCAGGAGTCACAAGAGACTCAGGTTCAATCCTTGGGTCAGGAAGATCACGTGAGGAGGGCATGGCATCCCACTCCAGTGTTCTTGCCTGGAGAATCCCATGGACAGAGGAGCCTGGGTGGTTACAGTCTGTATGGTCACAAGGAATTGGGTACAACTGAAGCAACCGTGTATGTGTGTGTATGTGTGTATATATATATATATATATATATATATACATTTTAATAATATTAAGCACCTATGTGTTATATACAAATAAAAGGGAGCCCATTCAATAGTGTGTCGGGCACTAAGCCAGTAGCTACCATGGACATTTACTTCCAGCTGCTGGCAGTGCCCACCTTCCCCACACCACCCCCCCAACCCCATGTTGTAACATGCCACAGTTTCTCCAGAGATTGTCAAATGTCTCCTGGGGACAGTGAGGCTCCTGGTAGAAAACTACTGCTCTAAAACTTTGTGCTCCAGGGGCCAGCTGCAGGAGCATCACCTGGGAACTTGTTAGCAATTCAGAAACACAGATCTCATTCCGGACCTATTAAAACAGATTCTGCATTTAACCAGCTCCCCGGGTGATTCATAAGCCCATTAAAATCTTGGAACTACTACTCTGAAAGTAGAAGAAAGAGCTGGTGAGATGGGTTGGGGTAGATCCTGGAAAGGCTTGAACATTGTTACAGTTTTAGGTTTAACTCTGTAGGTAATGAAGCTATATAAAATAGTTTTGTTTTATATCAAAAATTAATTTTGGAAATACTGACTGGCAGGCTGATTTTGCCCACTTACCATTCTTCTTACTCTTCTTACTACTTAATCCTCAAGTTTAGGGAGCATGATGAATGCCAGCCCCCAAACTTTGTTTCCCAGTCTCCCCTGAAGCTTTGGGGGCCCTGAGACTCTATTCTAAGCCGAAGTTATTTCGGGAGTTTCTAGGAAAGCTCTTACCGACTCAGATGTCATGCTCCTTTTCATTTAGATCTTTCTTCTTTCCTGGGAATGAAAAGATGGTTTGAATTCCAGGAGCCATCTTTTTTACTTATTTATCCATTTTATCTTTGGCTGTGCTGGGTCTTCGTTGCTGCACAGGCTTTTGTTGTGGGGAACAGGGGCTACTCTCTAGAGACAGTGCAGAAGCTTCTCACTGTGGTGGCTTATCTTATGGTGGGGCCTGGGCTCTAGGGCGGGTGGGCTCAGTGACTGCGCCTTTTGGGTCTAGAGTGCAGGCTCAGTAGCTGTGGTGCCCAGGCTTAGTTGCTCTGCAATATGTGGCATCTTCCTGGACCAGGGATTGAACCCACGTCACCTGCATTGACAGGTGGATTCTTATCACTGAGCTATCAGGCAAGCCCTCTGGCAGCCGTCTTTAAAGTCTAAGAAGAAGAAGCCCTCCCTGAGGATGGTGGAGTACAAAGTTGGAGGGAACCTGAGTCAAAGAGAAAAATATACCCTAATCTTGTTTAAACCTTGCAGAGGTTTATTATTCACAGCTGAATGCAATTCCTAACTGATTAAGATTGCTATTGATGTGACGGATGAATTGAAGAAAAAGAGAGCCATGCAGAAACTATTGAAATAGCCTGGATGGGAGATTGGGAGAATGTAAATAAAAATGAAGAGGAATTTAGAATCGATGTTCTTTGAGGTATGATTATTTAAAAATTTGTCTGTGGAAAACTGGCCATCTAGTTTATAAACATTTGAAAGTCAAGGGGAGGAGTGGATTGTGATAGTGCCATGAGTTTGACTGTGGACATACTGAACTTGAGATTCATCAGACAATTAGATGTGCGTGTCCAGCAGATACTTGCTTGGGAGAGAAGGTGCCTGTGAACGTAGGACGCTGGTGAATGGAAGGTGGGCAGGAACAAGGACTGGCAAGATGAAGGGAAGATGAGAAGAGGCTGACTTTGGCACATCAATGAACTGGAGAGAGGAGAGAGAAGCGTGACTGAGAGTTATGGACTGGGAATTATTAAGAAATTTCTTTTGAACAGGTTCTACCCAGGAGGTTTTTACAGTGATGTTGAAAGGTGGAATTCATAGGACCTGGAGCTATTTTATGAGGAAGTCCACTTGCTCAGGGAGCACTTCTTTCTCTGCAGTGACCTCATAAATCAGTGAGGTCAAGTGTTTGTTCATTTTCTGCAGTTAGGCTGAGTAACTGAAGCCTCCTCCATCTTTTCCCCTCTCCCAAGTCTGCTGTGACTCCTTACACGTGTGCTTTAGTGACTGCGTCAGGGAAACGGGCAATCCATGTTGTGTATGGCATGGCCAAGATTACTGCCTTCCAAAAATATTTCCCCCTTTTTCCCCCTACTTATTTTTGCATACCCAAAGAAATTCCCCAAAGGTGAGCTTATTAAACAGCTGCAGATACAGGTTATAGGCAAGGTGTATTATGCTAAGTCGCTTCAGTCATGTCCGACTCTGTGCAGCCCCATAGATGGCAGCGCACCAGGCTCCCCCGTCCCTGGGATTCTCCAGGCAAGAACACTGGAGTGGGTTGCCATTTCCTTCTCCAATACATGAAAGTGAAAAGTGAAAGTGAAGTCGCTTAGTCCTGTCTGACTCTTTGCGACCCCATGGACTGCAGCCCACCAGGCTCCTCCGTCCGTGGGATTTTCCAGGCAAGAGTACTAGAGTGGGGTGCCAGTGCCTTCTCAGGGATGCAAAGATATTAAAGCCATGATCTAAGTCTCAGGACTTTATGACTGAATGGGAACCAGACAAGTGCATTAGGTGTTTTTTAGTAAGACGTGTCCCAGGATGCTCTGGTTTTAAGAGTGAAAGACCTAAGGGTGACATCTGGAGAAAGGACTTTCTGCTGGGGTCCATGTGCTTGCTTCTGGTCCTTTGTAGAATGTTTCTTTGGTCTTCTTTTGTCTCTTGTCCATTTAACCTCATTGTCTTATAGCACTTCCCTCCTTCACAGAAAAACAAACTAAATTTCATCCATTTTTGTCTCTTCTCGAAAAGGAGTCTCAGTATAGCCGCAGTTTCTTATTTCATAATCATGGTCTCTTTTCTGTAATTATAAAATCCCGATGCTCTGAAAAACAAATTTTTTTTCTCCTTTGCTACTCATATGTAGCAAAACTCTCCCTGAACTTCTGTGAGATGCTATACTTCCTCTATTCATCCACAGGACATTCCTCTTACTGCTGGAAGAAGCATTAATGTTTAGTTAAGGAGTGCTGCCTCATACCATACTAGAGGAAACTCTACTAACACATTTTTATCATTTGAAAAATTCTGAATTCCCAAACACTCTGGTACCAAGAGTTTTGGATGAGAAAATAGGGGCCTATAATGTTCTCAATATTCTCCTTTACCTGAAGATGATGAAAGGAGGAGGTTACAGAGACTGGGAGAATGGAGGCATCATGATCATTTACAAAGGATGCCTTGTTTTGACCGGAAAATCTGTCAGAATCAACTGAAAAGCCATTAGAAGTAAGTGAGATGGCTGAACTCAAAGTAAACAGACATGTCAAAATCCGGCCCTTTACTAGCATCTGAGACTAACCTTAAAGTTTAAGGCAGCACCATGGGGCTTCCCTCGTGGCTCAGATGGTAAAGAATCTGCCTGCAATGCAGATGACCTGGGTTTGATCTTTGGGTCAGGAAGATCTCCAGGAGGAAGGACTGGAAACTCACTCCAGTATTCTTGCCTGGAGAATCCCAGGGACAGGGAAGCCTGGTGGGCTGCCGTCTATGGGGTCACACAGAATCAGACACGACTGAAGTGACTTAGCAGCAACAGCAGCAGCAAGAACATGCACAAAGCCCACAAGAAAAAACACCTCCTTTATTAGTTTAAATGACTGAGATCAAGTGTAATCCAAATTTAAGAGCTGGGTTCCTGCCCTTACTTGCAGTCTGACTCTAACTTCCCACTATGACTTCCAGTTTCCGCAAGATCCCTGGGGATGGTAGCCCTGATTCTAAACAGCAACTCTACGACAAGAGAGTCAAGGCTTGCTCCATGAGCTGTTTAGTCCTGCCTGACTCCCTGATCTCTTTTCACATGTTCCTTGGATCTGCTAAGATCCCAAGCTTCTGCCAGGCTTGATTCTGCCCCTGTACTTTTCCCTCCAGCCCTAGTTGTGTTTAGAATGCTGCCCCTTGCATGATTATGGATGCCAACTTTAGCCTTTCTGAGAAAAGACATTCAGAAAGCTTTGTAGTGACTTTACCTTGAGTGAGTGTGCAACACATCATTATAAACAACCTCAAGACTTACAGAAACAGGTTGGTGCAGCTGTGCCTATATGCCCAGAAAAGCCATTGAGTCTTGGTGACATTTCAGATCAGAACAGTGACTAATGATGCACCTGGGGTCTAAACTCTGAATCATATAAAACCACTCATTGTCTCTATATCAGGTAAAGCTCAAGCTGTGGGAACTCTTTTGTATGGCACATGTTTGAGCTTCACGTATTAATATGAGCAGGCTTACAGAAGGAATCTGTTAGGAGAAGTGAGTGTCTACCTTCTGAATATTCTTTTCCTCTCTCTTTCTCCCTCCCTCTCTTCCTTCTTTCCCAGCCTTTTTCCATTTGGCATCTACTTGTCAGTTTTCCCACCTGAAAAATGGATATAATAACAGTATCTTTCTTATAGAGTTGCTTCAAAGATTGTATGAATTGGTATCTATACAAAAACCTTGAGTGCTTGGCCCAAAGTAAATGTTTTTAAAGCATCTGTGATTATTGATGCCAATGAAAGGCTCAGTTCTAGGGGCTGTGGATTCAAAAATGAACATCATAGGTTTTGCTCTTATTAAAAGTCTCCAATATTTGTATATATTTTCTATTAGCCAGAAGTGCTTTTCTAAAGTGTGGACTCTGACATGAGTGGTCTGGATCTGAGGGCCAGCTCCATTCTGTTGCTGGGGGCTTCCTGGTGGCTCAGATGGCAAAGATTCTGCTTGCAATGCACAAGACCCAGGTTTGATCTCTGGGTTGGGAAGATTCTCTGGAGAAGGGAATAGCAACACATTCTGGTACTCTTGCCTGGAGAATTCCATGGATTGAGGGGCCTGGCAGGCTACAGTCTAGTCAGTTCAGTTCAGTCGCTCAGTCATGTCTGACTCTTTGCAACCCGATGAATTGCAGCATGCCAGGCCTCCCTGTCTATCACCATCTCCTGGAGTTCACTTAGACTCATGTTCATTGAGTCTGTGATGCTATCCAGCCATCTCATCCTCTGTCGTCCCCTTCTCCTCCTGCCCCCAATCCTTCCCAGTATCAGAGTCTTTTCCAGTGAGTCAACTCTGCATGAGGTGGCCAAAGTACTGAAGTTTCAGCTTTAACATCATTCCTTCCAAAGAAATCCCAGGGTTGATCTCCTTCAGAATGGACTGGTTGGATCTCCTTGCAGTCCAAGGGGACTCTCAAGAGTCTTCTCCAACACCACAGTTCAAAAGCATCAATTCTTCGGCACTCAGCCTTCTTCACAGTCCAACTCTCACATCCATACATGACTACTGGAAAAACCATAGCCTTTACTAGACGGACCTTAGTCAGCAAAGTAATGTCTCTGCTTTTGAATATACTCTCTAGGTTGGTCATAACTTTTCTTCCAAGGGCTAAGCGTCTTTTAATTTCATGGCTGCAGTGATTTTGGAGCCCCCAACATAAAGTCTGACACTGTTTCCACTGTTTCCCCATCTATTTCCCATGAAGTGTTGGGGCCGGATGCCATGATCTTTGTTTTCTGAATGTTGAGCTTTAAGCCAACTTTTTCACTTTCCTCTTTCACTTTCATTAAGAGGCTTTTTAGTTCCTCTTCACTTTCTCCCATAAGGGTGATGTCATCTCCATATCTGAGGTTATATTTCTCCCGACAATCTTGATTCCAGCTTGTGTTTCTTCCAGTCCAGCATTTCTCATGATGTACTCTGCATATAAGCCTACAGTCCATGGGGTTGCAAAGAGTCAGACATGACTGAGCGACTAACATACCTGTCGCTCATTAACTATATGACCTTGGGCAAGGTTCTTAGTCTTTCTAAATCTTAGTTTTCTCCAATGATGATAATAATAATTCCTATCTCATAGATTTGTGGTGAGTAATAAAGAACCTAAGACAGCAGAGCACTTAAATAACAGAATATCCAGAGTAAGTTAACAATACTAAGTTCCCTTATTTGCAAGTTATTACTGATTGAAGGACCTGAGATGGCCCTCAATGGGACTTGATCTTAGGATTCTCATCTTTGTGGATGGGATGGGGAAAGGATGGGATCTGTCATGCTGCTCTGAATCTGGTATTCGAAAATTTCTTAATTTGAATACTTCTTCCCTAATATATTGGCTAAGTCCAGACAGCTGAAGAACCACATGGAGGAGAGAGAGACTCTCCACTGACACTGTTTGATTTCAGATCTCAGTTTATGCAGGGTCTGATTCTACGGCTAGCATGTATACTTAACTTCTCAAGTTCTGTTTTTCCATAGGTAGTGTGGGCATACTATTATCATAACCACTAGCTCAAAGTAGTTATGGTGAAAGTTAGCCAAGATAATCTAAGTAAGGATGTGAGTACAGCCAACATACCTGACATGTAGTAAGTGTTATATTAAGTTGACAGTCATTATTATTGTTTGATTAGTATTTGATTCTTTGCTTGTGAAGCAGCTTGTATAGCTAGGGCTCTGAGCCTCTCCTCACTCTAGTTTTATTTTTACTGTCATGAATATTTATTTTAATTTTAATAACTTCTTATTCCAAAAGCATACATGTTCATCACTGGAAGAAATATCAAAAATTTCTGTTTTGTGTTTGCTAATCCTCCACCTGTGGGCAGAATGGGAGTCCCAGCGGGTGAGGAGATGAAACAGGGTGGCTGGACCCTGTGCTTTTAATTATTGGTTGGCATTCAGGATCATCGAAAATGGTCACCAGAAATCATTTGCTATCTTCAAAGAAAGTATTGGCTGGGGTAACTACCTTTATGTTTTCTCTCTTGATATTGTACTTTTGTAATGTTTTAGGAAGAAAGTCAGATTCAGTGCCGTCATGTCACCCTCGAGAGTGGACATGTACTATCAGTCACTGTCCTTATTTATGTAATATGTCTAGTGTAAGTCTGCACTAAGCGACAGGTGATACTGTCAATAGCCATCATTTATTAGGCAACAGGCCCCTCATGTAGCTTTCTTCATAGCTCAGCAGTAAAGAATTCCCCTGCAGTGCAGGAGACTCGGGTTCAGTCCCTGAGTCAGGAAGATCCCCTGGAGGAGGCCATGGCAACCCATTCCAGTATTCTTGCCTGGAGAATTCCATGGACAGAGGAGAGGGCCACAGTCCATAGGATCGCAAAGAATTGGACACGACTGAGTGACTGAGCACACATGCGTGTGTTCAGGCCTTTCATGCATCATCTCAGTTGTTCCAAATGGTCAGCTTGTGAAATAGATATTAGTTCCCCTTCGTAGCCATGAGAAAACTAGCTCTAGATTAAATAACTTGCCCAAAATAAAAAACGAGGATTAAAGCAAGACTCAGTATGGCTTCAAGGTTTTTTAAGCTACCGTGTTTCCAAAGCTGATTTAAACAAACAAAACTTTCAATAATAATCTTTACTAAAGGGAAAACTGAATAAATTCTCCTGCTGCTGCTGCTAAGTCGCGTCAGTTGTGTCCGACTCTGTGCTACCCCAGAGACGGCAGCCCACCAGGCTCCCCCGTCCCTGGGATTCTCCAGGCAAGATCAGGCCTTTCATGCATCATCTCAGTTGTTCCAAATGGTCAGCTTGTGAAATAGATATTAGTTCCCCTTCGTAGCCATGAGAAAACTAGCTCTAGATTAAATAACTTGCCCAAAATAAAAAACGAGGATTAAAGCAAGACTCAGTATGGCTTCAAGGTTTTTTAAGCTACCGTGTTTCCAAAGCTGATTTAAACAAACAAAACTTTCAATAATAATCTTTACTAAAGGGAAAACTGAATAAATTCTCCTGCTGCTGCTGCTAAGTCGCGTCAGTTGTGTCCGACTCTGTGCTACCCCAGAGACGGCAGCCCACCAGGCTCCCCCGTCCCTGGGATTCTCCAGGCAAGAACACTGGAGTGGGTTGCCATTTCCTTCTCCAACGCATGAAAGTGAAAATGAAGTGAAGTCGCCCAGTCATGTCCCACTCTTTGCGACCCCATGGACTGTAGGCTCCTCCATCCATGGGATTCTCCAGGCAACAGTACTAGAGTGGGGTGCCATTTTTTAAGCTACTGGCTCTCCAAAACTGATTTAAACAAACCAAACTTTCAACAATAATCTTCACTAAAGGGAAAACTGAATAAATTCTCCTAGGAACACAAATAGAATACACACACACACACACAAATGCCATAAAGATCAAACAGCCAAGTATATTTTCCCCAACCTTCTCTACCCATTCAAACATACTCATCAAGTCCTGATAGCTGAAAATCTAATATAGTCACTCAGTTCATAAAACTTTGACCTCATTTAATTTGTAAGGTAGAAGGAGATCATGATGAACAAACGACAGGGGCAATCAAAAATTGCATATAAAATTTTGGAGACACCTGAATACAAACGACTTTCTAAATGCAAGTTTCTCTTATCATTTTGTATAAGAAACACAACCTTAGACCTTCCTGACATTGCAATAATAATGAAGAAAGGCTCTTATGCACAAAATGATTAAAGCATTTAACACGCAAAGTGAGCACTGGGGAGAAAGTCTTGTCTTCATTATAACAGTGTTGTGCAACAGAATGAATATAATCTCCCTTAGGTTTTACTAAACATCCAAGCTCTTTAATTTACATTATTTAATTCATTTGAATTCACCTTGGATTTAATAAAGGAAAAAACTCCAAACCTCACAATAAATGACAAGGTGCAGTTGACAAGATACTGTGAAAATCCACTCACCCTGAAGTCACATTGGTAGGTGGCCAAATATTTTGTAGGATGAGAGCAAGCGTATTGATTATTAGAAGATAGTAATTAAAACAACTGTCTGTGCTGCTGTTCAGCTTGAGTTATGATCCTGAAATATCTCATGAATTTTGCTTCGTATTGAAAGCAGTTTCTTAAAAGAAAAACAGCCCCCAAAGTAGATTATAGCATTTGCATAGCACTTTGCATGTAAGTTCTCTGTGAAGGTAGTTGGCTGTCTAGAAACTCTTCTTTATAATATCATTGTGCCTTAGATGCTGGGGATGTCTTGGCATCTGCTTATGTGTCAGGTACAGCTTTTATATTCTTGAGTAATACTGAAGGCTGGGATATGAGGACTTGCAACATTTTGCTGAAAAATTATTTTCAAAATGGTTTCCTTTTAGTAAAAATAAACCATCACTATTTTAGTAAATGTATCAAAAGGAAGAAAATTAAATTTTTTTTGCAGTTCTATCATCATAGACTAAGTATTGTGTTCACCAGTGTTTTTATGTGTGTATATATTTAAAATAAGATCATCCCATGCACCAGCCCCCAGCATCCTGGTGCACGGGATGATCCAGAGAGATGATATGGGGTGGGAGGAAGGAGGGGGCTTTGGCATTGGGAGATCGTGTACACCTGTGGCTGATTCATGTCAATGTATGGCAAAACCAATACAGTATTATAACGTAGAATAAAGTATTAAAAAAACATTTAAAAAACACATGAAAATAGAATATTAGAATTTCAAATGTTATATAGATTTATGATTTCAAAAATATATTTTCATATACAATTCATTGAAAAAGCCAGCAAAGATATCATAGCATTCCACATGCTTAATGCTTCTATTTTTATTTTCTTGTTCTTTTTTAATCATTGGGGCAATGAATTTTATTTCTATCAGAGCCATAAATGCATAGACTGAAATGCTAACACGGGGTGGGTGCAGTCAGTCAACATTACAATAATAACAGTAACAGTGTCTTCCCAAAATTATCTCCATGTCATCTCAAAGGTTATAGTGTGTGTAACATGTTATTTTCAGTAAACTTCTCTATATGTATCATAAAAACAAATAAATAAGAATAAATTGTGTGTGTGTTAGTCACTTAGTTGTGTCCAACTCTTTGCAACCCCACAGACTGTAGCCCACCAGGCTTCTCTGACCATGGAATTCTCCAGGCAAGAATACTTGAGTGGATTGCCATTCCCTTCTCCACAGAAACTTTTCAGCCCAGGGATCAAACCCTGGTCTCCTGTATTACAGGCACATTCTTTATTGTTGAGCTTCAGGGAAGCCTTATGAAAAATAAATTGGATTTTGTCAAACATATGCTTTTTTTTTTACCTTATTAAAGGTCAATGACTGTGCCTGTCTTTGTCACTATTGAGGTTCCAGCATAGTGTCTGGAACATAGTGAGGTCTCAATAAACATTTGCTGAATAGATAAACATTTTATTACAAATTATACATATAGTTACGTATGATCTTAAAACATCTTTTTAGTGACAACATAATATTCCATTCCATGGATGTATTATAATTTATTTAGCTGAGTTCCTTTATATTCTTTATTGTTGAGCTTCAGGGAAGCCTTATGAAAAATAAATTGGATTTTGTAAAACATATGCTTTTTTTTTTACCTTATTAAAGGTCAATGACTGTGCCTGTCTTTGTCACTATTGAGGTTCCAGCATAGTGTCTGGAACATAGTGAGGTCTCAATAAACATTTGCTGAATAGATAAACATTTTATTACAAATTATACATATAGTTACGTATGATCTTAAAACATCTTTTTAGTGACAACATAATATTCCATTCCATGGATGTATTATAATTTATTTAGCTGAGTTCCTTTAATATTATGGATTTTTCACTATTTCAAGTGGCAATAAAAATTTCTGTAGCAAAATCTTTTCTTAAAAGTCCACTTTGAAATTGTTACTACAAAGCATAAGCAAAAAATTTTAAATGTTGATATCTATTATAGAAAAAACCACCAAACATATTTAAATATCTTACTGTGACATAGATACGTGTATGAGTGACATTTCTCACACTTTTGTGACTTGCAGTACTTTGGGGACAAATACAGAGAAAAATTTAGTTAGAAAGTAAGCCTAATTGACTAACATCTATTTCTTAGTGAGGTTTTATTTTTCTAGGTGTACTTTCTATGAAATAAATTAAATCCTCAGATTTAGAAATTGCAAAAGCTATTAGAATGAACACCTTTCAAATGTCAATCATTAATGTTATCTAGTGTTTTAAAAGACCATTCTTTAGGCAGCAAAAACTCGACCACTTTGTCATTTAGGGTGAATGAAATTTCAGTAGATGAATGTACTTCATTGGATATAGCAGATCAGTAATTCATCCTAAATCTCATTTTTGAAAGTAAATGCAGCTGGAGCAATAATGTATGTCCCAGAGGTGTCAGGTTAGGAAGGATTTAACACTTCACAATAAACTATAAATAAACAGGATCATTTTGAAGAGCTATTGCACACTCATTAGTGTTGAAGGAATTTGTAAATAAAGTAACCATCAACCAGCAATTGTGGTGATAGTAATATTTCACAATTCTTCATTATCAGAGAAAGAGAAAATACACGATCAAGAAATGGAGATGAAGAGATTTTCCAATTACTTTTTCACACTGAGCATATTTAATTAATCCTCTTATATATAACCCTTTAAGTTTGTGAAATAGAGTGCTCCTCATATGGTCCGAGTATTCCAAAAAGTCCATGAACTCCTTGAAAGTAATTTTCTTGAGCTGTCAAGTTGGATATAAAATGGGTACTACACACTTTAATTTTAAGAAGCATGAAAAAGACAACGCCATGAAAATTTAGTAAAAAGTTGGATGATGGTGAATTTAAACAGTATTCAAAGAGAAAATCTTATGGAATTGAGAAAGCCAACTAGGATACATGCTCAGAAACAGTAGGAACAAAATCAGAGAACACAGATCATATTTAAAAACTCCCGAAAGTGGTGTCTGGTATACCTAAGAGCTAAGGAAGTGATGCCTTTTCAAAATGCAGCTTACTATAAACTTATTGATATGTGTATATGAATATTGTGATGGTTAATTTTATGTGTCAACTTGACTGGGTTGCCCAGATAGCTCTGGAAACAGTTTTTTCTGAGTGTGTCTATGAAGTTGTTTCTGGAAGTGATTAGTATTTGAATTAGTAGACTGAGTGAAGATATACCCTCCCAGGTGTGGGTGGGCATCCTTCAATCTGTCAAAGGTCTGAATAAGGAAAAAGTGGAGAAAGTGCAAATTTACTCACTCTACTAGTGTTGAGGCAGCCATCCTCTCCTGCGTCCAGATGTCACTGTTCCTGGTTTTCAGGTTTTCAGACTCAGACCAGGATTTACACCATCAGTTCCTCCAGTTCTCAGGCCTCAGACTAATGGTGTTTCTTGTTTTCCAAATTGCATAAGGCAGATTGTGGGAATTCTTTTGTGAATTCCATAATGACATGAGCCAGTTCCTAGAACAGATATTCTTTTATACATATCTTTCTTTATAGCCTATTGGTTCTGTTTCTCCAGAGAACTCTATCTCAAAAAAACAAACAAACAAACAAAAAAAAAACACCCCATGTAAAAGTTTTCCTTTTATGTGTTTCTCCCAAGAACAGAGTAAAAAGATAGCAATATTGGAAAGTCTACCAATTTTCTGCTACTGCCTCAGCTGTCTACATGCTAATTTGCTGTCTGTGTGTTTTAACTTAGTTGTTATCAAATAGGCCTATAGACATGATAGTAATTAGATTTTAAAAGCAGAACATGGATTATCTTGCAAGTTGTTATAAGGAACCAGAGTACTGTTCTTTTAGATTCCTTTTCTCTCTGCCCACCCCCACCTTATTCTGATTTTAGAAAATTATTTTGGAGATTTGGTATAGTTACATTTTTTTTCTTGTCGTGTGTGTGAGAAAATTTCAAAAGTTGAGATTTTCAGAGGGAAGAAATGCCTTTGCGAAGGGGTCTTGTTTTGTATAAATTAAGAGCAGCTCAAAGATCTAATAATTCTACCCTTCATTTATTCATTAGTTCATTCAACAGATATTTACTCAGTGCTCTTTGCTTTCTTATATACAGATGACATACACTTTATGTTCATGTAGCTCTGGTTTTAGTTGGAAAGGTAAAAATTAATAATGAATGTTTACAAGACTAAACCAACTAACACGAACTATTTGTAACTTGTGATAAGTGTTATGAAGGAAAAAAAAACCAATAACCTGCAATTAAGAAGGCGCAAGTTTACTTTTTATATTGCAGTCAAGGAAGTCTTGCCCAAGGAAGCAAATTTCAGTTGAGAACTGATAGGTGAGAAGGACTAGGTCATCCAAAGAGTGGGTAAAGAGTGTTCTGTGTAGAAAATGACTCTGTAAAAGCCACGAGGCTGACAGGAGCCTGCTGTATTTGCAAACCTCAGAGAAAACCCGTGTGGATGGAATCATGAGCAGGTAAGAGAAAGGGATTAAGTGAAGCTGCTGAGGTTGACAAGGCCATGACATGCAGGATATGTGAGGCATGAGAAAGAGGTTCAGCTTTTATCCCAAGAATAATCCCTTAAAGGTTTCATCAGAAATGTGACATGATCAATCTGATTTATGTTTTAAGATGATTCTGGCCCTGAATATAGAAATCTAGTGAAAACTAGAAAGAGTGGAAGCAGAAACCTTGTCAAGGGTTGTAAAAGTTTTGAGTAGAAAATGATAATAGTTAGCAGAGAACATGGAGGAAGTGGGTATACTTGAAATTTAGTTTGATAACATCAATTCATCATGGGTAATAAATTGTATTAAATATATAGGAGTTAAGAGAAAATGCAAAATGAAGAACTAATACAACTTTAGCTTGTGCATCAGGATAAATGGTAACATCATTTTAACTGAACTGTAGCTGACTGTGGGTTTCCCAGGTGACTCGGTGGTAAAAGCCAATGCAGGCGACACAGGTGTGGTCCTGGGTCAGGAAAATCCCCTGGAATAGGAAATGGTAACCAATTCTAGTATTTGTTTGAGAATCCCATGGACAGTATTCTTGTAGACAATAGTCCAAGGGCTTGCAAAAGAGTCAGACATTGACTTAGCGACTAAAACAACAACAAAAAGTTAACTAGAGTTGCTCCTCAACTAATAATGCTCAGAAATGTTTATATAGATGCAATTTAAGTTATTCACTAGCTCATTGAGTCCATTTTCTTGGTATCTAAGCTCTTTTCAAACATCCTTTCAATTGTATATTGATGAACTCCCACTGTGGGATCAAAGTGCTCAATTTCCTACTTTCTGGAGGTGTAGGCTGCTGATGACTCACAGCTGAGTTCCTCTCTGACATTTATTCTCAATCCAAGGGAGATGAGGCCACCTTGCCCAGGCTACACCTCTTCCCCAAGGGATGACTCTCACCCAATAGCTGTGAATGTGCAAGGCGAGGGGAGGTACAGGTCCCCTTACCGCCACCTCTACCCAACTCTGAGACTTCTGTTGCAACCACATTGCGTTTTAGCTTCTTCTCTTACAGTCTTGTTCTTCTCTTACTGCATTATTGTAGCTCCTTCGAGTGATCCCTAATAAATTCCTCACGTGAAAATCTGTCTGTCTATTTCCAGAGTAACTACCTACAATACACACCTTCAACTTTGATTTTAACCTAATACTAATAATACCATTGTTGCCCCAGTTGTTCCATGTCGGAAAATGCCTTTTCTTTGGTTATACTTCTGATTAACCTTCTGCCACATTTGTGCATTGTTGTTGTTTAGTTACTAAGTTGTGTCCAACTCTTCTGACCCCATGGACTGTAGCCTGCTTGGGGTCTACTGTAGCCTGTAGCTGTCCATGGGATTTCCCAGCCAAAAATACTGGAGTAGGTTGCCATTTCCTTCTCCAGGGGATCTCCCTGACCCAGGGATTGGACCTGTGTCTCCTGCACTGGCTGACAGGTTCTTTACCACTGAGTCACCAGGGACGCGCCTGTTTGTACATGAGCCATATTGGAAGGAATGATGCTAAGGATGAAACTTCAGTACTTTGGCCACCTCATGCGAAGAGTTGACTCACTGGAAAAGACTCTGATGCTGGGAGGGATTGGGGGCAGAAGGAGAAGGGGACGACAGAGGATGAGATGGCTGGATGGCATCATGGACTCGATGAACATGAGTCTGAGTGAACTCTGGGAGTTGGTGATGGACAAGGAGGCCTGGCGTGCTGCGATTCATGGGGTTTCAAAGAGTTGGACATGACTGAGCGACTGAACTGAACTGAACTGAATACCTCACCTACAAGTTCATGTTTCAGACTCTACACATAGTAAGAACCTAAAAATAGATGCAAGGCTGAGTGTTGGATGTTTTTAGATTTTAAAAGCTATTTTACAGTTGCGTTGACACACCTAATTCAAAGGCAGTTTTTCTTGAGACTCACTACCAATCTTCAGATTGTTCAACTTAGTCATAGAAACAGTTGTTTTCTTGTTTGTGTATGACATGATTCAGTTACACAATTACAATTATATATAAAACTTGCATAAACAGACTTGGAAACACACAGAGCCAAGGGTAAACTCACTTGGTGAACAGACCTCACCAGGTGTAGTAACCTACAAGTGGCAACGGGTCAGCAATTTTAAGTCATAGCATCACGTGTGTTTGATCTCAAAAGGGTAATTTACTGAGTTAGGTGAGTAGAAGTCTTAGAGCTTCCAAACCAAGCATGCTGAAAGACTCAAGGGAATCCAAGACTTGACCTTGTCCAACTGATGCTGAATTGATAGAACAGAATTATACTGCTCAGGAGACCTGCTATCTTCCAAGAGACTGGATCAGAAACCAGGTTTCTGGCTCTTAGGTTAGTATTCCTTCTGCTACACTACACTATCAACCTAGGCTAGAGAGATTAATTAAGATTTATAATTTATTCACAAACTTTCAGTCACTTGGAAGTAGCGTTAAAATATTTATGTCCAATGCTCATTGGAATATATGGGAGGTTATACATTCTGTTACTTGTTTAGTATTCTGAACTGAGAATCACCTTCCCTGACACCCCAATCAAGCTAAGATTAACTAATCTGATATAATGAAGATATAGGTAGACTAGTCCACACACGTAATCATGAACACAGCTTTTAACAAGAAGTGGCAGGAATAGAGATGCGGATGTAGGGAACGGACATGTGGACATTGGGGTGGGGCAGGGGTTTGGGATGAACTGGGTAATTGGGATTGATGTACCCTGCACTGCCATTCATAAAACAGGTAGCTAGTGGGCACCTGCTCTATAGTATAGGGAGCTCAGCTCGGTGCTCTGTGATGATCTAGATGGTTGGGATGGGAAGTGGCGGTGTGGACGGGAGGCTCAAGAGGAGGGGATATATGTATACAAATAGCTGATTCTCTTCACTGAATAGCAGATGCTAATACAGCATTATAAAGCAACTACATCTCAATTAAAGAAAAAAAGAAGTGCCTAGCATTTTGGTTGCCAAAATGTCACATTATCATGGTAATAATGAATACATGTTCTATCCAAACCATCTCAGAGCAAAAATAATCAAACTGCTCTTTACACTTTTAAAATAAGAAATTACACAAGACATTTTCTTCCACTATTTAGTGGAATTATCAAGAAAAGAAACTTCTAAAAACATTTTTTTCAGCTTATATATCACATGTTAAAATTCTAATCTGAAATAACTGTTCCTTTATTTTAAAATATCATCAGTAGTCCTCTTTATTTAAAAATACTATTATTAAAAAATCTTTGTTATATAAAATGTCACTTTTTGAGTTAATTTTTTTGCACAAAATTTTGTTGCACAATACAGAAAGAATTTTTTTTCTTCTTCCTGTTTGAGTTGTTTGTATACATACATACACATATATTTGATTACACATAGACCTATATTTGGGCTTCCTTGGTGGCTCAGACAGTAAAGAATCTGCCTGCAGTACAGGAGACCTGGGTTTGATTCCTGGGTCAGGAAGATCCCCTGGAGAAAGGAATGGCACCCCATTCCAGTATTCTTCCCTGGAGAATCTGGTAGACAGAGGAGCCTGGTGGACTACAGTCCATGAGATCACAAAGAGTCAGACATGACTTAATGACTAAGCACACACACATACACATACCTATAGTTATGTGTATGTGTTATACATATATATAAGTATATATGTACACTTATATGAATACTAAGGTTTAGACACAATAAACCTTCATTTTAGAGAAATGAATTTTATATCTTTTGAGAATAAATGAGGAGCAGATCAATTATTCAGAATAAATTAACTGAAGGAATAGTCTAATTAACATGTGCACATATAGTTATTAGTAACTCACATTGTTTATTACTATGGACCAAACTTTGTGAGCCTTTAGAAATTTTTCAGTTTTTGGCTATTGCAAGCTGTGCTTCTGTGAGCGTACTTGAACATATATATTTTGGTACACATATGTATGTATTTTTCTTGGCTTTATCCCTAGGGGTAGAATTGCTGGGTTATAGGACACACATAGGCTTCCTTGGTGGCTTAGACAGTAAAGAATCTGCCTGCAATGCAAGAGACCTGGGTTCAATCCCTGGCTTGGGCAGATCCCCTGGAGAAGGGCACAGCAACCCACTCTAGTATTCTTGCCTGGAGAGTCCCCATGGACAGAGGAGTCTGGAGGGCTACTGTCCATGGGGTCACTAAGAATTGGATATGACTGAGCAACTAAGCAGACGTACACACAGGGCATGCACATGTTCATTTTTAGTGACCACTGCCAGTTTTCCATAGGGACTGTACAATTCGGACTCCTGCCAGCCCTGTTGTACTTGAGCTATTCTGGTTCATGTAGGATGACATTTCACTATAGTTCTAATTTGCATTTCCATTAAGATTAACGAATAAACACTTCTATATAAGCCAGTTAGCCATTTGGATATCCTCTTTTGTGAAGCACCTATTTAGATCTTTCATCATTCTTCAACTGGATTGTTTATTCTTTGTCATATTGATTTGTACAAATTCTTTATATACTTGTGATATGAATCCTTTTCAGATTTATCTATTGCAAATATTTTCTTCTGCTCTGTAGGTATGCAGTTGGTTTGTGTCAACCCTAGCACTACTGGATTGTTGCATGGTCAATCAATTCTGAGAGAAAAATAACACTGGCTTTCATAACAGGAGGTTTGAGTTGAAGGCTTAAACCACTACTCTGTGATTCAGGTCAAGTTTCTTATTTCACCTTGAAGAATTGCTTTGCTCCTCTTGTAAGATGGAGTTAATACCATTCACAGTGTGTTGTGAGGGTTAAATAAGTTGTTTTAGTGACAGAGCCTAGCAGAATGCCTAGCACATATTAGACAGTGTATTTTACAGAATAAAGGACAATAAAATATTCTCTGTTTAATTTCATCTCAAGTTTCTGATATTGGCCATGGACTTTACAAATCTAGAGATAACAGTTCAGTATTATTGTAGATCTTCCCTGAGGCATGCCTTATATATTGTTGTAGTTTGATCCCTTCTTGTAACTCAAGGGAGTGAAAAACGCCTGAAACAATCACTTTCTACTCTCGTTTCCTTAGACAGAGGGTCAGTGTGTATTTTCTTCTGTGGGGGTAAAATGTATCAGATTTTATAGGAAAATAAATATGTAGGAAATATACAGATATCTAACATTGTCAGAAATATTTTTAAGAGAAACAACGGAAGTGTATTTAATAGCACCTGGGCTACCCAGGTGGCACAGTGGAAAAAAAAAATCCACCTGCTAAAGCAGGAGGCCAAAGAGACTCACATTTGATCCCTGAGTCAGGAATTTCCCCTCCAGTAGGAAATGGCAGCCCATTCCAGTATTCCTGCCTGGAGAATCCCAGGGGAAGAGGAGTCTGGTGGGCTACAGCCCAGGGGTAGCAAGAGTGGGACATGACTGAGCTAGTAGTGCACCAAGATGCATCAATAAGTTCAGTTCAGTCGCTCAGTCGTGTCTGACTCTTTGCGACCCCACGGACTGCAG
>SJYC01043451.1:0-33145 GCA_006408675.1 Madoqua kirkii
TGGACGTGAGTCTGAGTGAACTCTGAGAGATGGTGATGAACAGGGAGGCCTGGCATGCATCGATTTATGGGGTCGCAAAGAGTCAGACACGACTGAGAGACCGAACTGAACTGAACTGAAATCTGACTTTCAGCATGTCTAGATGGTAAAGCATCTGCCTGCAATGCGGGAGACCTGGTTCGATCCCTGGGTTGGGAAGGTCTCCTAGAGAAGGCAATGGCAACCTACTCCAGTACTCATGCCTGGAGAATCCCACGGATGGAAGAGCTTGCTAGGCAAAGAGGTGCGAAGAGTTGGACACGACTGAGCGACTTCACTTTCACTTTCACTTTGCTTCCCCGGTGGCTCAGAGGTTAAAGCATCTGCCTCTAATGTGGGAGACCTGGGTTCGATCCCTGCGTTGGGAAGATTCCCTGGAGAAGGAAATTGCAACCCACTCCAGTGTTCTTGCCTGGAGAATCCCTTAGATGGAGGAGCCTGATGGGCTACAGTCCACAGGGTCGTAAAGAGTCGGATACCACTGAGCAACTTAACTTTCACTTTACATGGTAGCCATAATGTTATTTACAGAGGTATCTGGTGCTCCATGTCTTGAAATTATATGCAAAAGAGCCTCACTTTCATCGATACAAAACAAAAGAAAGAGAAATAAGCAAAATTTATATTTTTCTTACTAGAGGAACTACCTTAATTACTCTATATTCTAGAAAGGTAGATTTAACCAGGTGAGGAGACACAGTATCCTGGCCTTCACTTTCTTTTTTATTATTTTTTATTTTAAAATTAAATTTATTTTTAATTGAAGGATAATTATTTTACAGTATTGTGTTGTTTTCTGCCAAACATCAGCATGAATCAGCCATGTTACATCAAGTGAGTATTCCAAGGGAGTATTGAAGTTGCTATTCTCTCAGGCTAAAAAATAGTTTAAAATAATCTCCCACTTCTCCATTGCTATCTGTTTTCCTTCCTTCAGGAAATCATTTAGAAGAAATGAAAGGTTCTCAGAGTAGAATGCTTACTTTACTGTCTGTTACTATATTACCAAACAAGTTCCAAGTGACCTGTTGACTTCCAAGTTTTAATGGGTTAGTGGGTTCATGAAAACTCTAATAGGGGAGCATGTAAAACCTATATTGGACCACGTCCTTGTTGCAATTATAACAACAATTATTCCTTGAGAATTTGTCACTGAACTAGTCCTATGTTTTCTGTTCTCTGAAATGTAACTAGTCCTTTGTAATGATCAGAGATTGGGCATACTGTTCAGTCACTGAGTGATTGTTTGCCAGTTCCAGAAATCCTATAGCATAATCCTTCCTTCACCCCACATCAGATCTGCTTTAGGTGTTGCTCAGTCTCATCCATGAGCAAGCTTGTTATATATTTATATTTAATGAGATCCTCGATTCTCAATTTTGGATTGCATCTATTGGTTTAAAAGTAAAAATGTCTCAGACACTTGAATATTTAAAATTTAAATTTAGACACCTTCACTTTAAATTAACTAAACAGATGAAACTGGACAGAATCACGGGATTGGGGTAATCCTTCCTTCACCCCACATCAGATCTGCTTTAGGTGTTGCTCAGTCTCATCCATGAGCAAGCTTGTTATATATTTATATTTAATGAGATCCTCGATTCTCAATTTTGGATTGCATCTATTGGTTTAAAAGTAAAAATGTCTCAGACACTTGAATATTTAAAATTTAAATTTAGACACCTTCACTTTAAATTAACTAAACAGATGAAACTGGACAGAATCACGGGATTGGGGCAGATGGTGTATTAAATGTCCAACAATACCAGAAGGATCCAGGTAACTACCATATCTGCTTTGAAAATTTCATCAGAGATGTTGCTTGGAACGGCAAAGATCTAGCGAAGTTGCTCACTAGCTTTGGAGACCTTAAGACATGTCAAGAAACACTGAGACCAAAGGCATCAGGTTCTCTCAGGCTTCCCAGGAGGATGGGATCTGCAGAAACTGTGGCCTGGAACTTGGGAGAAAGAAGAAAGAACACACTTTTGGGCACGAGAGTGGAGGGCAGACATCCAGTGGAGATCTATTCATCTCAGAAGCCAATCCATGGACCATGAAATAAGATTTCCTAAGATTTATAATTTCTCCAGGTTATGCTTTTCATCTTGTATATTTCCTATAGTGATTAACAACATCAGTAAAATATAAGATCTGAATGTGTTAGTTTTGGGGAGCAGTGATCAAAGTAGTTTTTTACATTTTACTTAGATTCTTGCTGATAGAAGGAGTGATGTGAAAGTCACCCAAAGGTATGTGATACAGAGAAGAAAGCAAGGCTGAGAATTAGCCTGGAATGTCACTACTGGAATGTCCCTCACCTTTGTCCCTATTCCTGTAGAGATCGTTTAGAAACATTTTCAGAATATTGTGTTGAAATTTGTAACTTTCTAAAATCTTTAAAAATGTCCACAGAATTTACATTTAAAAGTACGAGTCTTGTCATGATAACGGAGGCACATATAATGGTGAAAGTAATTTACACATCTGAGTTATTTTAGAAACAGATTAAAAGAAGACAACTTCAATATCATACTAAAAAATAGTAACAAAAGGTCAAATCTAGTTCACATTTTTATTATGCAAACTTTCTAACATACACCACAGTACAGAAAATAATATAATGAACACCTGCGTACCTGTTACCTAGATAATCAAGATTTTTTATGCTTGCTTCATCTGTCTCTTGTTTTGAGCTGAAATATTATAAAGCACATTGACGATCTCATTTAAGGATTTTAAAGTTCCCAATATATTTTAATTTCACTTGCTTTTCATTTTACCAATCTTACTGCATGTAATTGTAGCAGATAATACTATCATCACTTGATAGGGAAAGAAACTGAAACTGACTTTTGACTCTTCTAAGGTCACTCATGGCTCCAAAATCCATGTACTTAAACACAGCCCTAGGCCCCTAAGCCTCAGACCCTGTTGCGTTTTTCAACAGGGTTTTTTTTTTGTTGTTGTTGTTTCTTGCCTCAATTCTGTGTCTGTGATATCCAGTAGTTATCCCAATACATAAACAGAAGCAAGATAATATATTCCAAAATGGATATAGAAAAAAGAAGTATTTGTGTTTGTAATTCTTTAAAACAAACAGATGAAACATCAAGAAATGAAACAAAGCAAAACAAACACTTGATCTTCCTAAAAATATTTTTTGTCAAAAAAAAGAAAATTTATTTCTTCAGCAACCCACAGAATGTAAAGGATCCTAATAAACCTACTTTTATGTACAAATACTCACTAGAGGCCATATTTCTTATTGTGCTGCAGCCTCTATTTTGCTCTCTTATAAAAACAAGAGATTTAGAGAAATTTATGAAAATAGGCCCAGACATGCCTCTAGACATGGCTCAAGGCAATAGTGTAAGTAGGTCAAGTATGTTTCTTGGTTTTATTCCCACCATTTCCTTTTCTGTTTTTGTTTTCTCTTCAGGGAACATCATCAGTTTGATAACCTTCTTCTAAATTAAATCCAGGCTATGTTTATTTGGCTTATAATTTCTTCATAGGCGTACATGTTACCAGCATATCGTATCATACTGTATTGTTGTCAGGATGCTATCAGTGGAGGGATATTGGGGGCCAGGAAGTGAGGCTGGTAATGGGAGAAGCTAAATACGGAATGTCAGCAAGAGCATTGGAAGTAGGACTTGGATTTTCCAAGCTGGGGCAGGGAGACAGCATTTGATGTGGATGGACCAGCATGAGCAAAGTTGTAAGGTGTGTTAGAGTTTACTTATAGAGTTTACTTAACAATGAGTAGACCATGTGCTAGAGAACATTTTCAAGAGAGGAGTGGCAAGAGAGATTTGAGTGGAATGGAAAGAGAAAGGAGCAAACAGGGAGAACCTAATCATAATATATCAACAGGCACTTTATATCCTACTTCTTTTTTATTATTATTTTATTTTTATTTATTTATTTTTGGCTAAGCGACATGTGGGATCATAGTTCTCTCACCAAGGAAGCACAGAGTCTTAACCACTGGACCACAAGGGACACTCTTGTGGTTATTTCATTTAACTTTCACTTGAATCTGTGGGGTGTTATAGAGTTGCAAAAGGGCACTACAAATGGTCAGAACTCAAATAGGTAGATTAACCCCAGAGAGGTCTTAGTTCCATATTTTCATCTCTGATTGTGTAATGAAAGACTTGTACTATGGTTAAAGAAAAATTAGAGGGAGAATTTTCAAGAGTGGCAAATTGAAAGCTGGCTTTGCTATCTATGTAGTGTGAATCAAATTTACAACCTATGTAACAAGGTCCTGCTATTGGTTTCCAAAGCAGTTCATCCCAGATCTGGCTAGATTTGCCCTGTGGTAAAAGAAGGATAGGGCTTCCCTGATGGCTCAGTGGTAAAGAATCTGCCTGCAGTGCAGGAGACCCAGGTTCAATCCCTGTATCAGGAAGATCCCCTGGAGAAGGGAATGATAACCCACTCTAGTATTATTGCCAAGAGAATCCCATGGACAGAGGAGCTGGCCGGCTACAGTCCATGGGGTTGCAAAAGAGTCAGACTTAGCTTAGTGACTAAACAGCAACAATAAAAGGAGGATAAGGGGCCATTCCCATTCTGAGTTGGCAAGAAGAGCAGAGTGGCATCAGGCCCGCAAACGTGGTAATGCTGTTTCCTCCCCCGTCGTGTGGGAGGTGCTACTCTACTTCAGCGGTTGTTTGTGAGTTAAAATTAGAAAGCCATTTCTGTGACAATGAAGCTTTTCTTTTTATCCTGGACAATTTCACTTGAGACATTCCATTTAATTTTAATTTGATTTTAAAATTTTTAATCATTTTTTTCAGAGAGTTGGGACTGGGCAGAAAGGGGCTGAATTCTTTTTATTTGTATCAGAATGATAATTATAGAAAACTAAATGTGGACCCACAGCACCCATGTTTGGGGTCCTGGCTTGGCCACTTACTGAGGTGTTTGGAGTGACCCTCTTATCTTTTGAATCTCAAGTATCTGCAATTCACCTCATGTTGTAAAGATCTGATATTTCAATAAAGAAGAAAGTGCTTTGTGAATTAGAATGTCTTCGGCTAATACTGGTACCACGTGTAGAACTGTCTTTGTGTGATCACAAGCTGACCAGCTATCCATGCTTACAAGATACTTCAGTCATCTCATCTGAGACATTTAACAGGAACAAGTGGTCCAGAAGTCAGTACACAGGCTGACCTATGAATCACATTCTGCCTTCTTCTGAAAGATCTGCTGCATGTCATGCGTTTAGCCTAAAAAAATCTACAGATAGAACCCTTCATCCGTGTACCTGTACAATATCTCCATTTACTGAGTTCTTGGCATTTCCTATCATACACATGTACTAAGAATTGGTAAGAAAAGCAGCTGAAGTTTTATCAAGATCTGAGTATTGATGGCTTATTAAGATATAAAACACACACATTCGTTCTCTGACTGAACAGATCTGGGTACCCACATAAAATATGGCTTCTGTTTTTCACATACGTAAAATTTCCATATGTATTAATGCAGCAATAGTTGAATTCTTAAAGATTTTTTGGATCACAAAAATGGCCCTCATTAGCCAAAGTTCTATTTTCATTGGAAAAAAGGAGATGAGGACAAGCTATTAAAAAATATGAACAGGCACCAAGAAAAACTTTTGTCCTAGTAGACCTTATTTCATGTGATCAACAAATTTTTTACTTTCTTTGAAGCGGAAGTTGTTCCTGGAAAGAGATATTTTAGAGAAAGGACATTGTTTCATTTTCCAGAGCATTGTATCAAGTAGGTAAGAGGGTAGGCTGACGTTATTCTGTTTTCTCTTTGCCGGTAACATTTATATACAGAATTTCACAGAGGATATGGTACTTGGGGAAAACTCCTCATTTTAATATGCAGAAATGGCTTGTCATCCAAAATTTAAAGTCGTGTTACTTCATAGAGTCCAAAGCACAACAAAATAGTTATTTCATCAGCTAATCACATGCTGCTGAATTTGATTTAAGTCAGCTCAACTGCTCCCATAGCATTTTACAGATTACTGTCTGCACTTCAATAGGCTCCATGCAATGTTCTGGTGGAATCTATTTCTGTCTGTAAAGACCTTCCTGTCTCAGGAGTGACATTAATGATTATCTCTCCCTTTCACATGAGCGCCCACCAGCTGAATCGCCTAGGTGACTTCCTGCCCACTTGGATGATTAGTGTTGCAACTGACACTGACTTGGGCTGCAGGATCAAGTTCCCCACCTCCATCTGGCAGTGCCCTGCTTTGGCCTCCTGCACCCTAAGGACAAAATGAGGGCAGCAGCATCACTCTTAACCTACATCCCTCTAGGAATGAGAGTTTCTCTTCGAATGAATGTGAAGGCAGCAGGGTGTTGCTTCATTTTTTAGGTGAACATTAATATTAAACAATAGAGCTCCCTGGGAGAGGGCTGCCGCTGCTTGAATGCTAAGCTGCATCATTAAGATTTGAAACCGAACAAAAGTAAAAAGCAAATAAAGCCTAGGAAAAGGAACTGAAGAAAGAAAGAAGCAGGTTTTTGAAGACTAGGCAAATGTACAAGCTTAGGGAAATTCAGGAAAATAATCATTTGTCTTTAAAAACATGGTGATTTCCATTGCTTCATGTAAGAGGTCTTTTAAAATCCTGAACTTAGGTTAGCAGTATGTTTTCCATCTCACCCCGGACCTGAGCACTGTATGCTGTATTGGGAAATGCTTTATTCATGTTTTGATGGTTTATATTTGGGGATCTTAATAGGTTAATTTGTAGCCCCCATTTCTCACATTGTGTCCATACCTTTTTGCAATGTGATTTTGAAGCTCCTCCCCTCAAGAGATGGTTTGTTAGGCAGCAAGAAGGCTGAGTGATAAAGAATTGATCCCTTTGAATTAGTGGTGCTGGAGAAGACTCTTGAGAGTCCCTTGGACTTCAAGGAGATCAAACCAGTTGATCCTAAAGAAAATAAGCTCTGAATATTCATTGGAAGGACTGATGCTGAAGCTGAAACTCCAATACTTTGCCCCCTAAGGTGAAAGGCCAACTCATTGGAAAAGACCCTGATGATGGGAAAGATTGAAGACAAAATGTGAAGGGAATGACAGAGGATAACATAGTTAGATAGCATCACTGACTCAGTGGACATGAATCTGAGCAAACTCTGGGAGATAGTGAAGGACAGAGAAGCCTGGAATGCTGCCATCCATGGCATCCCTAAGAGCTGGACATGACTTCGTGACTGAACAATAAGAATGATAGTGAATTGATACAGAGAGTAAGACTATATGTCATTATTTTTATTTACTTGTACTCATTGATAGAGACAATATTTATAGAATTTATACTAAGGAGACAACAGCATAAAATGATTAGGGTTCCATTGCACTATCAAAATAAGTTACCTGAGTGGCAAGAATTGCAGTTAGATGTGCAATCTGAACCTCTTTTGGAATCTTACTACTCATGATGCTCCTGCTGGATTTTTTTTCCCCTTGAAGCAATTGTGATCCTTTGAAGAGTTTTAAGAGTCTATGCAGGATGTCCTGAAAGTAGTTGTATAAATATCTCAACTAATTCTTAAGATCTCTGATCTCAAATTGACAGTCTTGGTGGTCAACTTATTACTCTCCATAGGAATATGTGTTTTGAGTGTATCTGCTAAGGACAGCTAGAAGAATTAAAAAATAATAACAATAGCATTCATTGAATATTCCCAGTGTGCCTGCACCATTCTAAACTTTTTAAAAAAAAATATTTATTTTAATTGGAGGATAGTTACTTTACAATATCGTGGTGGTCTTTGCCATACATCAATGTGAGTCAGCCATGGGTATACATGTGTCCCCAGTATCCTGAACTCCCTTCCCATCGCCCTCCCCATTCTATCCCTCTAGGTTGTCACAGAGCACCATCACTACTAATACTGTACAAACACATCTGTTTACCCCAATTTTTACTATTCCTATATTTGTAGTAGTTTTGATCACCACAGCAACCAATCAAGCTGAAGTGGTTATGTTTAATATCTCAAGCACTCCTTTTAATAGAAAGAATCTGTCCAGGTGCTGTAAACTACTACCTACCAACCTGGAATACTTTTACGAAGGATTCAGTATTTATAGGCAGATCTTAAGTTTCCCATAAGGGTCAGGACTAGAGTGAGGCACCCAGGAAACAGTATGTAAGGAAGGGCTCACTCAGTTCCTGACCCTAAGCTTGCTGGATATAACAGTCAAAGCCTCCTTCAGTTTTGTGCTCTAAGCAACTAGCTTGCCTAACCCTAGTCCTCGCTGTGTTTTCTGTTCTTTCTTCCTGGGGATTAAGTAATTTCTCAAGTCCTTTCCCCTTTCCATCTTTATCGATGTATCTTGACTAAAAAGGTTGTAAGATATTTGAAGTGTACAACGTGATAATTTGACATATGTATGCTTTGTGAAGGGACTTCCCCAATGGCTCAACAGTGAAATAATCCACCTGCAATCCAGGAGACATAGGAGTTCAATCCTTGGGTCGGCAAGATACCCTGGAGGAGGGCATGGCAACCCACTCTGGTATTCTTGTCTGAAGATTTCCATGGACAGAGGAGCCTGGCGAGTTACAGTTCATGGGGTCACAGAGTCGGACATGACTGAGTGATTGAACACGCAAGCATGCATTGTGAAAGGAAGCCCTCCATGAAGTCAGTTAGCACATCTATCACCCTGCATACTCTGTCACTTCAGCCTTGTCCAACTCTTTGTGACCCCATGGACTGTAACCCACCAGGCTCCTCTCTCTGTCCATGGGATTTCCCGGGAAAGAATATTGGATAGGTTGCCAGTTCTTTCTTCAGGGGATCTTCCCTACCTGGGCATCAAACCTGCATCTCCTGTGTCTCCTACATTGCAGGTAAAATCTTTACCTACCAAGCCACCTGGGAAGACCATCTATCACCCTACATATTTGCTTTGTGTGTGTGGCAACATTTAAATTCTACTCTCAGCAAATTTCAATCATACAGTATAGTTTTACTGACTATAGTTACTATGTTATACAATAGATCCTCAGACCTTATTCATCCTTTTCAAATTTTTCTTTTAATTAATTAATTTATTTTGTGTATGCATGCTCAGTCACTTGAGATGTGTCTAACTGTTTGCAACCCCATAGACAATAACCTACCAGGTTCCTCTGTCCATGGGATTCTTCAGGCATGAGTACTGGAATGGGTGCTATTTCCTACTCAGGGAGGCTTCACAACCTGAGGATTGAACCCATGTCCCTTACATCTCTTGCATTGTTAGGCAGGTTCTTTACCACTAGCGCCACCTCAGTCAGTCCAGTTCAGTCGCTCAGTCGTGTCTGACTCTTTGTAACCCCATGGACTGCAGCACGCCAGGCCTCCCTGTCCGTTACCAACTCCCGGAGTTTACTCAGACTCATGTCCATCGAGTCAGTGATGTCATCTAACCATCTCATCCTCTGTCGTCCCCTTCTCCTCCTGCCTTCAATCTTTCCCAGCATCAGGGTCTTTTGAAATGAGTCAGCTCTTTGCATCAGGTGGCCAAAGTATTGGAGTTTCAGCTTCAGCATCAGTCCTTCCAGTGAATATTCAGGATTGATTTCCTTTAGGATAGACTGGTTGAATCTCCTTGCAGTTCAAGGGACTCTCAAGACCCTTCTCCAGCACCACAGTTCAAAAGCATCAGTTCTTCAGTGCTCAGCTTTCTTTAAAGTCCAACGCTCACATCCATACATGACTACTGGGAAAACCATAGCTTTGACTAGATGGACCTTTTTTGGCAAAGTAATGTCTTGCTTTTTAATATATTGTCTAGGCATAACTTTTCTTCCAAGAAGCAAGCGTCTTTTAATTTCATGGTTGCAGTCACCATCTGCAGTGATTTTGGAGCCCCAAAATTAAAGTCTGTCACTGTTTCCACTGTTTTCCCATCTATTGGCCATGAAGTGATGGGACCAGATGCCATGATAGTGCCACCTGGGAAGCCCTAAGTTTTCTAACTGGAGGATAATTACTTCACAATATTGATGATGTTCTTTGCCATACATCAGTATGAACTGGCTACAGGTATACCTGTATTCCCTGCTTCCTGAACCCTCTCCCACCTCCCTCTGCCTCCTATCCCTCTGGGTTGTCCCACAGCACCAGCTTTGGGTGCACTTCCTCCTGCATTGAGCACAATCTGGGCATCTATTTTACACATGGTAATGTGTATGCTTCCATGCTATTCTCTCAAATCATCCCACCTTCACCTTCTCCCACTGAGCCCAAAAGTCTGTTCTTTAGGTCTGTGTCTCCCTTGTTGCCCTGCATGTAGGATCATCGGTACCATCTTGCTGAATTCCATATATATGTGTTAATACACAGTATTCATCTTTCTCTTTCTGACTTACTTCCCTTTATATAGTAGGCTCCAGATTTACCCACTTCATTAGGAAGGGCGCAAATGCATTCCTTTTTATAGCCGAGTAGTATTCCATTGTGTATATATACCACAACTTCCTTGTCCATTCTTCTGCCAATGGACATCTGATTTATAACCTTGTACCAACTTATCCCTATTTCCCTCATGTTCATGTACTTCTACAGCATCTGAACTTGCATGCTAACAACCTTTTACCCTTCTGGTCCATATTCCTAGCCACTTAAGGGTGGAGACAAAGTCTATCCCCATCACAATTATAGCTCCTTCACTTGGCACATAGTAGGTGTTCACTAAAGATTTTCTAAATGACTCAAGAAAAGTTTATTCAGAAAGATAATCTAAGGAGCTGATTACATTAAGAGAGAAGGACATTTCTCTACCCTTTGAGCTCAAACCCCAGACAGGGAAAGATATAAATGGCCACACAATACTGAGCTACATTCTCTGGTAGAGGCATAGGTAGGAGTCTCTGAGAGCACAGAGGAGGGAATAAGAACCACCATCTGGGACTTCCCTGGTGGTCCCGTGGTTAAGACTGTATGGCTCCAATGCAGGGGGCATGTGTTTGATCCCTGCTGAGGGACCTAAGATCCCATATGCCATGTGGCACAGCTGAAAAAACAAGATGAAAACAAAACAATGAAACAAAACCAGCACCAACAACCACCACCTGGGAGTGCCGGGTGTGCAAACCTTGAGTCTATCCTATACAACCTACCGGCCTCTTCCCTACATTCAAGTCTGCAGGGTGTCATGCTGATTCTCTGATAGCAAACAGGCAGGGGATGGAATTCCTCATGAGACAGCTAGGGAAGGGGGACAAGGAAAAAGAGGAGTTTGTCTTCTAATCAATTAATTTGGCTCATAAAGAACTTTCCTGCCAATGCAGAAGACATAGAGATGTGGTTTCTATCCCTGGGTCAGGAAGATCCCCTGGAAGAAAGCACAGCAACCCACTGTGCTTGCCTGGAAAATCCCATGGACAGGGAGCCTAGTGGGCTACAGTCCACAGGGTCACAAAGAGTCGGACACGACTAAAGCCACTTAGCACACACACACACATAAGACACTCAAGTGGAGTATTCTCTGGATAGGGTGAAATATTGAATTTGAGGTTCAAGAGGAAAATCAATCGGGGATAAAGCCGTAAATTTGGAAGCTATAGCATGAAAGCAATATTTGAAACTTTGGGGAAAAGTGAGATTGCCTATGCCAAAATAAATAAATAAAGAGAGAGAGAGAGAGAGAGAGAGAGAGAGAGAGAGAGAGAGAGAGAGGAGAAATATGCAGAGTGGAAGGGACAGAATGTGTGGTGTATCACTGTGCTTCAAAGTTAATCCAGACTTTCTGTTCAGGAAGAGTCTGTCCTCAGAAATGCCAAAGCCCTCTCTTGGTCAGGGTTGTCACATGGCTCGACACCTCCTTCAGTGGGAACACTTACAGGGCTATAACATAAAAACTAAGTGGATAAGCCTGGATCATATTGCTATCAGGGGGTATATAGCCTTTTGTTCTTTTTAATGGAGAAAGTATTCTCTGGTTTTTCAGAAGCTAGATTTGTAACCAAACATACATTCTTAGGAGGTAATAGTCTTATTTCTGGAAATATTTGTAAAATTTCATATGAACAAGACTGACGTTTCTTGCATTTAATTGCCTCTCTCTCAAACCCCTGTGATAGCAAAATGTTGTGTTTTTTATGAATTTTTTCCCAGAGTACTAAATCTTGATATAATCAATACTATAGATGTTAACTATCTTCAGGCTGTCTGTAGTAAGTTTGAATTATTAGATTCCTCTGAGGTCTAGACTATTTTTCTTTCAGCTATCACTTACCATTTATCTATCCATCTATAGTATATAGATGTTTTACAGGAATAGTTCTAGGTATGGAAATAAATTATGTGGCTGGTAGCAAAGACTGGTTGTTATAGCAAGCCTCCAGTGTATTACATTCAGTAATCCTAACTGTGATAAAAGGAGAGAAAGAGATGGAGGAAGACTGTTCTTAGCTCTCACTGATACCTTCTGGAAAGTGCCAGAAAAGACTCTATAATGGGACTGTGTTACCAGTGAGACTCTCATCTCATGGGCACAGCATTTTGGGGAAGTAAAGGTGCTCTACAGAGAGAAAGTCTATTAATTGAACACCTCAGGGCAACAGTTTCAGAAGCTATGGACAACCAGATTAACCATATTATTTTTACAAATGCATGGTGAGTATTTGTGAAACAAACATGTTAGCTTTCCCCCAGCCTCCTCCTTCCCTTCCTTCCTTTCTCCCTCTGTGACTTTGTTCCACAAAGGACTGGGAACAGATGAGATAAAAATGCTCATGTTAACAAAGGAAATGAAACTGAGAGGAAATGTAAATAACAGTAAAAATTTAATACCAGGGAAATGAAAACTACACATTCCAAGATGACAAAGTTTCAGCCTAGTTCTTACATCGGAGCCTCAAGTGGGGTCTGAGTTTTCTGGACAATGAAATAAAAAGGAAGACATGAATGGCTGCTTAATTCTGATTATTAAAAAAATAAAGGGAGTTAGAGCAGTTTTTCAGGAGAAGCTAAATTACCCGGATTGGGGGCAGGAGGAGAAGGGGACGACAGGAAATGAGATGGCTGGATGGCATCACTGACTCGATGGACGTGAATCTGAGTGAACTCCGGGATTTGGTGATGGACAGGGACACCTGGTATGCTGTGATTCATGGGGTTGCAAAGAGTCGGACACAACTGAGTGACTGAACTGAACTGATATGTTTTAAGTCTTATGGGAATACTAGGCATTTAAAGTTTTTATTTATTCTTCACTAGAAGTTAGGTATTATTTTAAATGACTTTCAAGTTAAGAAAATTGGGCACAAACATAAAACTGTTTAAAGTTGTATTGGTGATAAACATTGGTGTCAGGATTCAAACCTAGGTCATTTGATTCTGCTGATAGAATGTTACTGCTGTTTCCATAGCTTTGCCCTCCTCTGGAAAATTCTAGTCCTTCCTATTTTGTATCAGAGATACATTCTTGAAAATTCTTTGTGGAAGAATATCTATAGAGGGTATATATATACATAAATACATATGTTTATAATATTCCTATGTATATATCACACACACACACACACATATATACATATAGTTTATATATCCATGTTATCCTACTTTATATTGTGTAGTCCTGAAACTTCTTTGTGGAATAAGTCTAACAAATATATATGTGTGTGTATGAAAGTGAAAGTGAAAGTTGCTCAGTAGTGTTTGAATCTTTGCAACCCTATGGACTATAAAGTTCATGGAATTCTCTGTGCCAGAATACTGGAGTGGATAGCCGTTCCCTTCTCCAGGGGATCTTCCCAACCCAGGGATCAACCCAGGTCTCCCACATTGCAGGCGGATTCTTTACCACTGCACCACCTGGGGAGCCAGTAACGTGTTATCACTGGTCATCAGCTGGTGTTTGTATTTATTGCCTGACCAGCAGGGCCTAGGAGACAGGGAAGGCAGCAGGCAATGTGAGGCTGAGAACAAAGAGCAAGGTGCCTCCTAGTGGTGTATCTGGGGAGTCCTGTCTCACTTGTCAGTAGCCCTAGCAGCCTGGGAGAGCTCATAGACTGATGGTGATACAAGCTGTGTTTTAACCAACATTAACATTAAAACATTTTTATAACCTCCTTGAATGAATAGAAAACTTAGGGAAGGTTCTTTGAGATAGAGAAGCTGAAGAGATATTGTGGTCATGTAGAGAAGACTAAAACAAGATATAAAAAATCTCTTTATTCCAACCGCTTTGCATCCATGATGCTCAGTTGTGGCTGACTCTTTGTGACCCCATGGACCATAGCCCACCAGGTTCCTCTGTCCATGGGCTTCACCAGGCAGGAACACTGGAGGAGGTAACCCTTCATCCTTGGAAGCATTTTCTTGCATCTGTATGCTCCTTCACCCTGGATTCTTTTGAAGCAAATCTTTGACATGATTTTATTTTATCTGTCAATACAACACGGGAGCCTCTTAACAGAGGAGGTGTCTGGTTCAAAGTTGTCATCACTCAAAATGCTCCAAGTTCTATCTTCTCAATGGGCAGAAGAGTACAGTAAGTCCCCCGCATACGAACCTTCAACTTATGTGCTTTCAAAGGTGAGAACGTATCTCACTGGATTGTTTTCCTAAGAGGGCAGATAGAACTGAATCTAGCAAGGAACCAGAACCTGTGCCATCAACTTCAGGAGTGAATGAAATTGCTCCGTCTCCTATTGCTGACGATCCTTCAGCTCTACCATGTCCCACCTCCTCTTCCAGTTAGTAACTCTTCTTGCCTTTTCACTTGACGCCAGCCTCTGTGTGCCAGTTGTACTGTGCTACTCTACTTTTCAAGGTTCTGTACTGTAAGATTAAAAATAGTTTAGTTTTTGCTTGCTTCTTATGTATTATTTGTGTGAAAAGTATCATAAACCTTTTTCAGCACAGTACTATATAACATTACATTAGTTACCTAGTCTAACTTTGACTTACAAACATTCTCAGAGAAGAACTCGTTTGTGTGTAGGGAACTTACTATATGGCCTAAGGGACTGTTTTGCTGCCCTGATCACAAGTGGTGATTCTGCTACTGATCTTGAGACCCACACTTAGCCAGCTTGCTTCTGTTTTGTTTTGTTTTGTTTTGACATTTGAGGGGAAAAACAGAGATTTCTCTCTCCTGGAATAAATCATGTCTGAACATTCATCATTCAGGAGGGCCGGACTTGCTGGCTGTGCCTGCAGGTTACCTCTGACTGCTCCTGTATGCTCTCCTGCTGCCTCTGATTCTATTAGCTGAACGCCATAGTACACGAGTCCATATTGCCATAATCTAGAGGATGTTTTGGGGCTTCCCTGGTGGCTCAGAGGTTAAAGCGTCTGCTTGCAATGTGGAAGACCTGGGTTCGATCCCTGGGTTGGGAAGATCCCTGGAGAAGGAAATGGCAACCCACTCCAGTATTCGTACCTGGAGAATCACATGGATGGAGGAGGCTGGTGGGCTACAGTCCATGGGGTCCCGAAGAGTCAGACATGACTGAGTGACTTACTTTCATTTTCAGAGGATGTTTCTCTAAATGGGGTCCATAGACTCTTAGAAGGTCCATGGATAGATTTTAGGAAGTTTGTGGTTTTCTCAAAATTATGTACAAAATTTTGTGTCACTGCGTGATGGATACTTTTTTATAGGATCTCTAGCCTTCATAAGCTTCTCAAAGGGGCCTAAGAATATTTCAAAATATTAAAACTGTGGCACTAATCTTTGAACCTGTGTACAGAAAGACACATCAGTTGTAGCAGATCACAGAGAGTAGGTCCACAAATGTGGGGATGGTCCAATCAGAGGAGCATGAAGCCAAGACTGTGCAAATGTTAGACAAGGGATAGGATTTAGGTTTCCATTTTGATGTCCTTGTAGATATTAGCAAGGGAAAGAATTGCAGCCAAAAATTGTTGAGAAACTTTTACTTAAACTTCCATGTGGACATTTAACCTGGTAGGACATAGACTCTAAAAGACTCTGTTAGGGCACTTGAATGCTATGGTGAGCTAATTTACATTATACTTCAAAAAACCACAGTGCTCACTGGGCCTCTAATGACAATTTTTTCTATTTTTCTGTAAAAAGTAGATATGATGGTACAAGTCATTGTAAAATAGATGCACATAGTGTTGAGTTTTTATTCTAAGATCAAGATGATTTTATATATTTATTTATTTTTAAATTTAAATTTATTTATTTTAATTGGAGGCTAGTTACTATACAATATTGTATTGGTTTTGCCATCAGTTCAGTTCAGTCGCTCAGTTGTGTCTGACTCTTTGTGACTCCATGAATCATAGCACACCAGGCCTCCCTGTTCATTATCATCTCTCGGAGTTCACTCAGACTCCCGTCCATCGAGTCCGTGATGCCATCCAGCCATCTCATCCTCAGTCGTCCCCTTCTCCTCCTGCCCCCAATCCCTCCCAGCATCAGAGTCTTTTCCAATGAGTCAACTCTTCGCATGAGGTGGCCAAAGTACTGGAGTTTCAGCTTTAGCATCATTCTTTTCAAAGAACACCCAGGGTTGATCTCCTTCAGAGTGGCCTGGCTGGATCTCCTTGCAGTCCAAGGGACTCTCGAGAGTCTTCTCCAACACCACAGTTCAAAAGCATCAATTCTTCAGTGCTCAGCCTTCTTCACAGTCCAACTCTCACATCCATACATGACCACTGGAAAAACCATAGCCTTGACTGGATGGAACTTAGTCGGCAAAGTAATGTCTCTGCTTTTGAATATACTATCTAGGTTGGTCATAACTTTTCTTCCAAGGAGTAAGTCTCTTTTAATTTCATGGCTGCAGTCACCATCTGCAGTGATTTTGGAGCCCCAAAAAACAAAGTCTGACACTGTTTCCACTATTTCCCCATCTGTTTCCCATGAAGTGATGGGACTGGATGGCATGATCTTCGTTTTCTCAATGTTGAGCTTTAAGCCAACTTTTTTGCTCTCCTCTTTCACCTTCATCAAGAGGCCCTTTAGCTCTTCTTCACTTTCTGCAGTAAGGGTGGTGTCATCTGCATATCTGACGTTACTGAGATTTCTCCCGGCAATCTTGATTCCAGCTTGTGTTTCTTCCAGTCCAGCGTTTCTCATGATGTACTCTGCATATAAGTTAAATGTGCAGGGTGACAATATACAGCCTTGACGTACTCTTTTTCCTGTTTGGAACCAGTCTGTTGTTCCATGTCCAATTCTAACTGTTGCTTCCTGACTTGCATACAGATTTCTCAAGAGGCAGGTTTTGTCATATATCAACATAAATCTGCCACACAAGTGTACACGTGTTCCCAATCCTGAACCCCCCTCCCACCTCTCTCCCCGTACCATCCCTCTGTGTCATTCCAGTGCACCAGCCCCAAGCATCCTGTATCATGCATCAAACCTAGACTGGCAATTCATTTCTTATATGATATTATACATATTTCAATGCCATTCTCCCAAATCATCCCACCCTCTCCCTCTCCTGCAGAGTCCAAAAGACTGCTCTATATATCTGTATATCTTTTGCTGTCTCGCATACAAGTTTATCATTACCGTCTTTCTAAATTCCATATATATGCATTAGTATACTGTATTGGCGTTTTTCTTTCCGGCTTACTTCACTGTATAATTGGCTCCATTTTCATCCAACTCATTAGAACTGATTTAAATGTATTCTTTTTATAAATGTATTCTTTTTAATGGCTGAGTAATACTCCATTGCGTATATGTACCACAGCTTTCTTATCCATTCGTCTGCTGATGGACATCTAGGTTGCTTCCATGTCCTGGCTATTATAAACAGTGCTGTAATGAACATTGGGGTACACGTGTCTCTTTCAATTCTGGTTTCCTTGTGTATGTCCAGCAGTGGGACTGCTGGGTCATAAGGCAGTTCTATTTCCAGTTTTTAAAGGAATCTCCACACTGTTCTCCATAGTGGCTGTACTAGTTTGCATTTCCACCAACAGTGTAAGAGGGTTCTCTTTTCTCCACACCCTCTCCAGCATTTATTGCTTGTAGACTTTTGGATCGCAGCCATTCTGACTGGTGTGAAATGGTACCTCATTGTAGTTTTGATTTTCATTTCTCTGATAATGAGTGATGTTGAGCATCTTTTCATGTGTTTGTTAGCCATCTGTATGTCTTCTTTGGAAAGCCAAATAATTTGTTAAATGATATAGATTGTGAAAATGGCCACAGTCCTTCACTGTTCTGTGGTCCATAATTTATCTTTGTATTGTGACATTGTGGCCTCTACCATCACAGGGTAGTTTTTTTTTTTTTTTTCCATTACCATCTCCTTGAATCTTCACTGGCTTTGTGACTTCCTCTGGCAAATAAATGTAGTGGAAATAACAGGTTTTCAGTTCCAACTGGAGTTCCCAACAGGCTTTTCATATGATTCCTTTGTTCTCTCTGGAGCCCCCACCTCTGTTTACAGCGCTAGCTGACTGGAAGTTGGCCAGCTATATGCGATAGAGATGTGTCAACTCTCTTGTCCTCTCTGATGTCCCATGTATGAGAAAGAGCCCAGACAACATCAGCGAAGCCTCTGAACCTGACTGTCCCCACTGCTGCTGATTAAAGATGCATGAGAGCTCAGCCGAAACCTGCAGAGCCATTCCGTTGATCCCAGACTAAGTTTCTCACCCTCAGAATCATGAGCTACATCAAAGATTTTGTTTAAGCTATTTCACCTGAGGGAGGGGTACCTGTTATACAGAATTAGTTAAGTCAATTACCAGGGATCACTTCTATTCAAAATAGAATCACATTCTTAGATTTGAAAGAGATTTCAGTGCCTCGGCACGTTTGACATTTTTACATATACTTGTATTTACTTTTTTACCGTGTAGTCAAGTGCTTGGATTTTTTCAGAAAATCTCTGTTGTTCTCCCCTTCTCTTCCCTTTGGATGGGGTCACTGTTAGTCACATACACTGACTTTTCTAATTTTGTTATCTTCCAAGTGCACTAGGAATTTTCATCTGCTATAAGATGAAAAAAATTGGGTAGGCAGGTATTCTTTCAAATACATTGCTCAAACCAAGAAACCAGCTTTGAAAAACTAAATATTAAAAATATATATATGGACTTCCATATATTAAAAAAGTATATATGGACTTCCCTGGTGGCTCAGATGGTAAAGCATCTGTCTACAATGTGAGAGACCTGGGTTCGATCCCTGGGTTGGGAAGATTCCTTGAGAAGGAAATGATAACCCATCCAGTACTCTTGCCTTGAAAATATGTATAGGTGTATATATACATATAAACACACCTATATAGGAGAAGGGGACGACTAAGGATGAGATGGCTGGATGGCATCACGGACTCAATGGACGTGAGTCTGAGTGAACTCTGGGAGATGGTGATGAACAGGGAGGCCTGGTGTGCTGCAGTTCATGGAGTCACAAAGAGTCGGACATGACTGAGCGGCTGAACTGAACTGAACTGGTATATATCTTTCTAGTCTAGCCCCTATTCAGGGGGCTTCCTTGATGGCTCAGTGGTAAAGAATCTTCCTGCAATGCAGGGGATCCAGGTTCGATTCCTGGGTGAGGAAGATCCCCTGGAGAAGGAAATGACAACCCACTCCAGTATTCTTGCCTGGAAAACCCCATGTACAGAGGATCCTGGTGGGCTGCAATCCATGGGGTTGCAAAGAGCTGGACATGACTTAGCAACTAAACAAATATAACACACACACACACACACACACACACACACACACACACACACACACAGGCTTCCCTGGTGACTTAGTCAGTAAAGAATCTGCCTGAAATGTAGGAGACCCAAATTCAATCCCTGGATTGGGGAGACCCCCTGGAGAAGGAAATGACAACCACTCTAATATTCTTGCGTGGAGAACCCCATGGACAGAGGTTGGCGGGCTATATTACATAGAGTCACAAGAGTCAAACATGACTTAGCAACTAAATTATAATGCCCTCCCCCCCCACACATATACATATATATGTATATATGTATTAATGTGCTTATGTATTTATTTTGTTGAAAATTTCTTTACCAAAGTCATAATTTCAAAATAATTTTGCTTGTAGAATAAAGGGTAAAATTAATGATTGGGAGTAAAAAGCATGCATTTATACAGCAAAATATTATCCTAGTTTGTACTCATCAGTTCAGTTTAGTTCAGTCGCTCAGTCATGTCTGACTCTTTGCGACTCCGTGAATTGCAGCATGCCAGGCCTCCCTGTCCATCACCAACTCCCAGAGTTCACTCAGACTCATGTCCAGTGAGTTGGTGATGCCATCCAGCCATCTTATCCTCTGCTGTCCCCTTCTCTTCCTGCCCCCAATCCCTCCCACCATCAGAGTCTTTTCCAGTGAGTCAACTCTTCACATGAGGTGGCCAAAGTACTGGAGTTTCAGCTTTAGCATCATTCCTTCCAAAGAAACCCCAGGGTTGATCTCCTTCAGAATGGACTGGTTGGATCTCGTTACAGTCCAAGGGACTCTCAAGAGTCTTCTCCAATACCACAGTTCAAAAGCATCAATTCTTTAGTGCTCAGCTTTCTTCACAGTCCAACTATCACATCCATACATGACCACTGGAAAAACCATGGCCTTGACTGGATGGAACTTAGTCGGCAAAGTAATGTCTCTGCTTTTGAATATACTATCTAGGTTGGTCATAACTTTCCTTCCAAGGAGTAAGCGTCTTTTAATTTCATGGCTGCAGTCACCATCTGCAGTGATTGTGGAGCCCAATGAAACAAAGTCTGACACTGTTTCCACAGATTCCCTATCTATTTTCCATGAAGTGATGGGACCAGATGCCATGATCTTTGTTTTCTGAATGTTGAGCTTTAAGCCAACTTTTTTGCTCTCTTCTTTCACTTTCATCAAGAGGCTTTTTAGTTCCTCTTCACTTTCTGCCATAAGGGTGGTGTCATCTGCTTATCTGAGCAGATATTTCTCCCAGCAATCTTGATTCCAGCTTGTGCTTCTTCCACACTCACCAAGTGAAAGGATGATAGCAGAAACAATACCTTAAGTTCTTCATTCTAATAATCATGCTTTTATCTAGAGATTGGGTCTATAGATTTTGTGTCATATTTGAAGGTATCTGAGGCTACAGAAAACTAAGAACACTGATTTAGTACAAAATGCTCCTCACAGTTTATTAGTAGGTGTTTGAATAAATTTACCTTTTCCAAGATTGACATAGGTGCAGCTTTTGTCTGTATTTAGAAAAGAAAATTTGGTTATATCTTTCTGCTCTCATTGTTAGCTGAAAAAACACCTAAAATTGCTTTTCCTCACTCACAGATGTCTCTCTGAATACAAACAACTTGTGAATATAGGTCCTGGAGTCTGAAGCCTCAGGAACACACACAATGGAGAGAAATGCATATGGAAACAGTGAGGTTCAAATAACAGTAGTGCTAGAACCCCATTAAAGGGGAAAGAATGAAGTATCTCAGCAAGTAGAAGACACAATTATGCATTTTTATGCTTCATCTCAGATCAGTTGGCGGTGTGCTTGTCAGGTCCCACTTATACATTGTTCAAGTTCTTTTCCTAGCTAGACCCCAGTCTGATTCCATGCTTACTATCCCTCTGAGAAAGCCAAAAGCATAATTTTGCATTTTTATGTCTCTATGCCCTTAGGAGGGGAAATGAGATGAAGTTGGATGTACACAGGGAGTAAGCGACACCTGTGAAAGACGAGCTGCTAGTGACGCAGAATTAGGCTGGAAATCCTTCAGATGGCATTCTTGATTAGATACCTGTGAGAGGAAAGTTGGAAGGCAGCAGACATGGGAGATAGAGCCTCATACTATGATGCAAATCAGAGTTTCGACAGTTCAAAGGAAGGTTTAAAACCTTCTCATTAAGAGTTGTTCCCTGGCAGTTCAGTCGGTAAAGAAACTGCCTGCAACACGGGAGACCTGGGTTTGATCCCTGGGTTGGGATGAACCCCTGGAGGAGGGCATGGTTACCCACTCCAGTATTCTTGCCTGGAGAATCCCTATGGACAGAACTCTCAAAGAGTTGGACACTGACTAAGCACACACACAGTAAAGGAATCCAGAACTATGCAGACCTAGCCAAACCTGCTGCTGCTGCTGCTGCTAAGTTGCTTCAGTCGTGTCTGACTCTGTGTGACCCCATAGATGGCAGCCCACCAGGCTCCCACGTCCCTGGGATTCTCCAGGCAAGAACACTGGAGTGGGTTGCCATTTCCTTCTCCAATGCATGAAAAGTGAAAAGTGAAAGGGAAGTTGCTCAGTCGTGCCCAACTCTTAGCGACCGCATGGACTGCAGCCTACCAGGCTCCTCTGTCCATGGGATTTTCCAGGCAAGAGTACTGGAGTGGGGTGCCATTGCCTTCTCCAAGCCAAACCTAGCTCCCTGTTATACTCATTTTTGTTTTTTTTTTTACTTTACAATACTGTATTGGTTTTGTCATACATTGACATGAACCTGCCACAGGTGTACATGAGTTCCCAACCCTGAACCCCCTCCCACCACCCTCCTCATATCATCTCTCTGGGTCATCCCAGTGCACCAGCCCCAAGCATCCTGTACCAAACCTAGACTAGCGATTTATTTCTTACATGATAATATACATGTTTCAATGTCATTCTCCCAAATCATCCCACCCTCTTCCTCTCCCACAGAGTTCAAAAGACTGTTCTATACATCTGTGTCTCTTTTGCTGTCTCACATACAGGGTTATCATTACCATCTTTCTAAATTCCACATATATGTGTTAGTATACTGTTTTGGTGTTTTTCTTTCTGGCTTACTTCACTCTGTATAATCAGCTCCAGTTTCACCCACCTCATTAGAACTGATTCAAATGTATTCTTTTTAATGGCTGAGTAATACTCCAGTGTGTATATGTACCACAGCTTTCTTATCCATTTGTCTGCTGATGGACATCTAGGTTGCTTCCATGTCCTGGCTATGATAAACAGTGCTGTGATGAACACTGGGGTACACATATCTCTTTCAGTTCTGGTTTCCTTGGTGTGTATGCCCAGCAGTGGGACTGCTGGGTCATAAGGCAGTTCTATTTCCAGTTTTTTAAGGGATCTCCACACTGTTCTCCATAGTGGCTGTACTAGTTTGCATTCCTACCAACAGTGTAAGAGGGTTAAAAGGGGCTGTTTTAGAGGATCATAGCTTTCACTTGAAAGCTGAGACAGATCCTAAAACTATACTACTTGAAGCTGAAAGGCAAGTTCTTTCTTAAGGAGGGAGCTGAGTTATGTATCTGAATAGGTACCATTTACAGGAATGAAGAGTCTTTAGACTATGTCTAAAAAAATCTTAAATAATTCAAGTAAATTAACGAATGACCTAATTGTTTTGCCCAAGGATTATTTTAAATGACATATTTTTTTAGTGTGCTTTTAAACTGTGATAGGGAGGCTGGATAAAAAAAAAAATTTAAAAGATGCAACATAGCATCGTGGAAAAAGGATAGGATTAAATATAGATGTGTGTCATGACCTCTTCAGATTTTTACCTTTTTTTTTCTTCCCAGCAAATGTTTTGGTAGACCTTCCTGTATCTTAGAGACTTCACTAGGAAATGGAAATGTTGACATTAAAAAATGTAATTCCTCCAATGAACTTCACAGTCTAACTGAAGTGACTTAAAAGTCAATAGTTACAAAACAAAGAACTAAATGATCATTATATAAGTTTGTTCTGCTTGCCATCTTCATTTGCCAACATCAGCATCCTTATGGAGTTCTTGTCATGAGCTACTTCCCGACTAAGCCTTCTAAATGTATGAAGTCATTTAAACTTCTTATAAAAATTCTAACAGGTAGCTCAAAATATTTGTCATACAAAAGAAAAAGAAGAGGAGGAATCAGAGTGGGGGGTAGCATAAGCCTGTCTAGGCAGAGGGGATAAAAATGAGAAGGCAGGAGAACAGGAGAACCATCAGATTCTGTCAGAGTCACCATCAGCTTCATTTACCCATCATTCTCTGTGTCTCAACCATAAATTCCATGCTTATAAGGAGTGCAGAACAAGAAAAAAAAAAGGCAAATGAGGCAGAGCTTGAAAAACTTTGAGTACTAAGCTATCATATGTATCTTTTAAAATTTTTATTTTTTAATTGAAGTATTGCTTTACAGGATTTTGTTGTTTTCTTTCAAACCTCAACATGAATCAGCTATAGGTATACATATATCTCCTCCCTTTTGAACCTCCCTCCCATCTGCCTCCCCATCCCATCCATCTAGGTTGATGCATGATGATGAACCACTAAAGGGATTAAAGCTCTAGCTTCCTTTCTGCCTCCTAGGTAATCTTACCCTCCCTCAGCTCTCAGGATTTTCATGCTTTAGTATAATGGCATGTTCACAGTGAGAAGATGACATACTAGTCCCATATAAGTCTTCTGTAGTGCTGTAACTCCTACAGGGCAATACCTATGAGCTTGTTAGAAATGCTAATTATCTACCCTAGTTCAAATGTACTGAATCTGACTCTCCCAGGGAAGGGTTAAGGGATTTGCACTTAACAAGCTCTCCAGGTGATCCTGATGCTCAACAAGCTTGAGAAGATCAGCTCTAAACCTTAGCTATTTAAAGTGTCATGGTCTGTACTCACAAGTGCTGCCTCTGACCTCTTTCCGACTCCTAAGGAGGTCCAGATAGAAACTGAGGATAAGTGTTTAGAAACTGTTCAGTTCAGTTGCTCAGTTCAGTTCAGTTGCTCAGTCATGTCTGACTCTTTGCAACCCCATGGACTGCAGCACTCCAGGCTTCCCTGTCCATCACCAACTCCCGGAGCTTGCTCAAATACATGTCCATCAAGTCAGTGATGCCATCCAACAATCTCATCCTCTGTTGTTCCCTTGTTCTCCTGCCATCAGTCTTTCCCAGCAGCAGGGTCTTTTCCAATGAGTCAGTTCTTCCCATCCGGTGACCAAAGTATTGGAGTTTCAGCATCAGCATTATTCCTTCCAATGAAATCGTTAAGCAACTAATAAAAAAAAAAAGGTGATCACTGAATAACTGATGCTTTCAAACTGTGGTGCTGGAGAAGACTCTTGAGAGTCCTTTGTCCAGCAAGGAGATCAAACCAGGCAATCCTAAAGGAAAGCAACTCTAAATACTCATTGGAAGGACTAATACTGAAGCTCCAATACTTTGGCCACCTGAAGCAACAAGCTGGCCTATTGGAAAAGACTCTGATATTGGGAATACATACTGAAGACAAAGGAGAAAAGGGCAGCAGAGAATCAAATGGTTAGATAGTATCACTGACTCAGTGGACATGAATGTGAGCAAAAACAGTGAAGGACAGAGGAGGCTGGCATGCTACAGTCCATGGGGTCACAAAGAGTCAGACCTGACTTAGTGACTGAGCAACAACATCAAGGCAACTAATCAGAAAGATCTTACGTTGGGTGACTCCAGTTTTGCATTTTTTGCTGTCTTGTAATTTCACTGTTCTGAATATGTTTTTAATGACATTTTACAAAAATCACAGTCTATGATGTATTGGATACACACAAATTGGCTCTCTGTGTCACAGAAGTGTGAGAATCAGTGTGCATTTAGCCATCATGGCTTTTCCATTCCTTTTCAGTTTGGGTGTCTGTTTATAGAGGACGCTGAATATGCCACTTTGGGAAGGTAAATGTTAACTTCTCTTTCGCACCTTGTATAAGCCATTATCATCCTCCAGGCACCCCTGACTTCCTGCTTTGGGGCCACTTGACAAATGAGCCTATTTTTCCTGAGTGCTGTTGCTAGGGAGCAACTTGCTTTGTTACCAGCTCCTCATACTTCCCACTGATTTCACTGTTTTCCAGATGTGTTCAGACACAGCGATTAAACAATAGATGAAAGGGGCCAGAAGGAAGGCATTTTACTGCAGTATGTTTTGATGGTGTCATCATAAACAATTTTTGAATTGGTCTACTGAAGCAGAAAAAAATGTGGTTATTTCTCACATTGTAAAACTACCCAAAGTATTTAATTTTCATGGAAACAAAATACCTTTAAAAATATCATTAGAAGCCTGTGAAAGTGCAATATCTTACTTCCAAGCTTTCTTTGGGGAGCTTTTGTGGTTTATAGTTTTGAGGAGGAGTCTCTAGTACTCTTCTGGTTTTGTTTAATAGACAATGAGCCATTTTCCAAAAGGAAAATAATTTCCTCAATGGAAAATAATTAAGTGAAATAAATAAATCCCTTACTTGTTATACACACACACACACACACACAAATCCATGAAGGTGATCAAAGCATAATTTAGTGATGGAAGCCAACAAGTTGTTATGGCAACTAGAATCTGAAAGTACCTGGTTGTGCATGTGTGTTTTCAGTTTCTTCCTCTCTATCTTTAAAGAGAGGGAAAAAAATAAGTTGTCTTCCATCTGGTTTAATCACCGTGTTAAAATACCAACATCAGAGAAAAGTATCTAATAAAGATAATTTCACATCTGTTTCAAGTCAAGTGATATTTGTTTCAAGTCGAGTGATATTTCACCTTAACAAGGAGTAAATACAATTATAGGGAAAAGTCTTTGAGGAGAAAAGAATATGGTTATACATTATCATAAATTGCTAAAGAATCTTTTCAAGTATTTTAGATTTATTTTTAATCAGAATTATACAGCTATTATAGATGCATCTTATCTTTTCTCTCTTTTTCCCACCTGGATGTGGAATTGTGGTTGTGAGGTTTGGAGGTAGTATTCAGTCTTTTAATGCCCCCTACATCAGTGGCCTCTGTCAGTTTTCTATGTAACAGTTTTCAGTTCTAATTAAAAAGAAATAAGGCATCATTCTTTGGAACAGAAACTTTAAAAATATGTATTTTTAAACAGTAAGAATTCCATGAAAATGTTTATTTTTACCCATTTGCTGCAGTCAGCAACTATTTACTATCATAACATTCTCTTTATCATTATGGATTTGGAAGGTAAAATTATTATGAAGCATATTTGTGTGTGTGGGTGTATGTGCAGTTGCTTAGTCATGTCCAACTCTTAATGGCCCCAAGGACTGTAGCCTACCAGACTCTTCAGCCCCATGAACTGTAGCCCCAACAGGCACCTCTGTCCATGGAATTTTCCAGGCAAGAATAATGGAATAGTTTGCTATTTCCTACTCCAGGGGATCTTCCTCATTATGAAATATATATTGGCAACCAAATAATAAGAGGGGGGCCGAAACCAGACTAGATCCATTGGCATCCATCTCTTCAGCCAGTAGAAGTGGAAGCATTATTTTTGTTTTTCCCAAAAGCAAGTTATGGATTCTTAGGAATATTCTGTCCTGGATCAATAATGGAGGAGTGAGCCCACTGAGATGATTCCCGCTGACTTGTTGTTCCGAACAGTAATCAAATGAGATGCTTTAGTATCTTCATAAAAGAGGTATTGATTTAACATAAGCAACTGCTAGATTCATTTCATATTTACTCTAACCTGAGGAATCTTTAAGCTGCAAAGAGGTTAGCCCATAGAAAAGTGTCTTTGTGGCTATTGTAGTTATACTCAGCTAAGGGTATTGGGAAGAATAATGTCACAATATGATCAAATGATGCGGCTGATCCATGATCAGTATACTTTCATTCTGAGTTACTGTGCTGATATTCCAATAAAAAGAGGTTCATTAAAAAAAAAAAAAAAAGGGAAAGCTGAATGTACAGAAAAAGGTAGTAAGCTGAGGCTGAGGATTTCCTTTAAATTTAGTCTGCCCAGGTGAGTACCAATATCAATTTTTATTGATATCAAGAATTTATAAATTATATCAAGTAAGTGGGTGTGTTTGGACAAGCTATACAAATCACTTGTATAGAGAAGTGGATAACTCTCCACACAAATACTAGAATTTGGAGTCTCAGCTTCCTTAGGAACAGAACCACTTGTGAAAAAAGAACTTCATTTATAAAGCAGTAGTTAATATATGTAGTGAAGTAGTAAATATGTAGTAAACCATATAATTCAAAATCATTAGATTTATAAACCACTAGAAAACCATGAGTTACTTGGATCCTGACTACTCGAGTTATGCAAGTTTAACTAGGCATGAGTGCCAGGCTGGAAATAAATTCCAAAGAATTTGTAAAGTCATTGTGGCAGTCTATCAGGATAGACTCTAGATTCCAAAGGTGTCTTTGACCAAAGTTAGACTAAATATTACTGTATATTACAGACCAAGAAGGATAACTGACTTAGCCTTTTAACTGTTACCCTACTTGGACTGCAGGGAGATCCAACCAGTCCATTCTGAAGGAGATCAGCCCTGGGATTTCTTTGGAAGGAATGATGCTAAAGCTGAAACTCCAGTACTTTGGCCACCTCCTGCGAAGAGTTGACTCACTGGAAAAGACTCTGATGCTGAGAGGGATCAGGGCAGGAGGAGAAGGGGACTACCGAGGATGAGATGGCTGGATGGCATCACAGACTCAATGAACATGAGTCTGAGTGAACTCTGGGAGATGGTGATGGACAGGGAGGCCTGGCATGCTGCGATTCATGGGGTCGCAAAGAGTCGGACATGACTGAGCGACTGAACTGGCTGAATTACTACTATCAGTGGCAATCCTAGAAACCCAAAGCAAAAATATTTTCTAAACAAACTGTCAGGAGCTCTACTCTTCTCTGAAACCCCTCCTTAAAATAATTTGTCTTCACTTGGAATCATGTTTATATGGAAGAAAATGGTTTATGAATTTTCAAAGGTAATACTAGGTAGATTATTAATATTATCTTAATGTAGACAAGATTTTATTTTCAGATTGTTTTTTTTTTAGGTTTTAAGTGGTTTATTTTATTTTTTAAAAATACTTTATTCTACTTTACAATACTGTATTGGTTTTGCCATACATTGGCATGAATCAGCCACAGGTGTACACGATCTTCCAATGTTGAAGCCCCCTCCCACCTCCCACCCCACACCATCTCCCCGGATCATCCCGTACACCAGCTCCAAGCATCCTGTATCCTGTATTGAACATAGACTGGCGCTTCGTTTCTTATATGATAGTATACATGTTTCAGTGCCATTCTCCCAAATCATCCTACCCTCTCCCTCTCCCTCTCCCTCAGAGGCCAAAAGTCCATTCTATACCTCTGTATCTCTTTTGTTGTCTCTCCTACAGGGCCATCATTACTATCTTTCTAAATTCCATATATATGTGTCAGTATACTGCATTGGTGTTTTTCTTTCTGGCTTACTTCACTCTGTATAATTGGCTCCAGTTTCATCGATCTCATTAGAACTGAATCAAATTTATTATTTTTACGGGCTGAGTAATACTCCATTGTGTATATGTACCACAGCTTTTTTTGTACTGGATTGCCCAATAAAAGCATCTTCTTTGTCTTTATCTTCACTTTAAGGTAAATTTCCAAGCCAAGAGTGCTTGCTAACAGAACACAGTTGGGTTATTTTTATGCTGGGGGCCCTAAGATAGTCCTAGGAAGTTTAGGAAAAACAGAAAAAAAACACACACACACACACACACAACAACTCCCCTTATAGGGGGAATATTACTGTGTAACAAAGTACTCCAAACTTACTTTCTGAAAGCAATACATATTCACCACCTTATCCTTTTTGAAGGTTGGGAATTCAGAGGTAACTAAACTAGTTTAGAATTGTAGTCAAGATGGTAGCTGGAGCTGCATAATCTGAGATTTAACTGGGCTTTGTGTGTTAGTTGCTCAGTTGTATACAACTCTCTGCAACCCCATGGACTATAGCCTGCCAGGCTCCTCTGTCCATGGACTTCTCCAGGCAAGAGTACTGGAGTGGATAGCCATTCCCTCCTCCAGGGGATCTTCCCAGTGCAGGGACAGAACCTGGGTTTCCCACATTGCAGGTAGATTCTTTACCATCTGAGCCACCAGGGAAGCCGTGACTGAGCCTGGAACATCCATTTCAGAGACTGTCACTTACTTGGCTAATGACAGGCACACTGTGCTCCTTGCTGGATATTGGCAGGAAGCTTTAGTTCCTCTCCACGTGGACCCCACCACAGGGATGCTTGAGTATTATCATGACATGGTGACTGGCTTCCTTCTCTCGAGTGATCCAAGAGAAAGACCAGAGGAAGAACTCATATGCCTTTTAAGACTAAGTCTCAGAAGCACACATCATCATATCTGCCACATTCTATTTGCTTTTAGAAGCAAGTTGCTAATTACAGCCCAATTTCAAGCAGAGACAAAGGAATTAGTCCTCACTCTCAAAGAAGTATCACTAACTTTTAGGTTGTAATTTAAAGGCAGAAAGTTTGAAACTATCTGATCCTTCCTCTCAAGAAATTGATTTTGATGGGCTTCCCTGGTGGATCAGTGGTAAAAAAAGGATAGACACAGGTTCTATCCCTGGTCTTAGAGGATTTCACATGCCTTGGAGCAACTAAGCGCATGCACCGCAAGTACTGAGCCTGGGCTCTAGAACCTGGGCTCTGCAACCAGATGGCAGTCCCCACTTAGCACAACTAGAGAAAACCCCACACAGCAACAAATATCAGAAACAGCCAGAAAGAAAGGAAGGAAGTACGGAAGGAAGAACGGACAGAAGGACTATTTAAAAAAGAAAGAACTTGATCTTGAGATACAAGGAACACACAGACATGGCAGCAGAAGATACCAAAAAGATTTAGAAGCCAAGAGTTAGCGAAAACCCTGAGAAAGAAAATATATAGCACAGATGGTGAGGTGGTGGGCTGGCAACCACCGATCTGCTTTTCGTCACTATAGTTTTGCTTTTTCTAGAATTTCACATAAATAGAAACATACAGTGTTTAGTCTTGGGTCTGGCTTCTTCCACTAAGCATAATGGTTTGAGAATCATCCATAATGTTACATATATCAATAATATTTTCCTTTTTAATTGCTGATTAATAACTCTGACGTGGATAATTTATTTATCTGTTCACCAGTTGAACATTTTGGTTGTTTTCATTTGGGGGTTATTATCAATTTATCAACTACAAATACTTGAATCTGACTCAGTGAACATATGTTTCATTTCCCTTATGTAAATATCTGAGAGTAGATTGCTGGGTTTTGTGGAGAGTGTAGATGTAACTTTTAAACAAGTTGCCGAACTGTTTACCAAAGAGGCTGTGCCTTTTCCATTCCCATCATCACTGTATGAAAATTCCAGTTGCCCCATTCAGGCCATCATTTAATGCTGGAAACCTATTTAACTGCAGCCATTTGAATATGTTTTAATTTGTACTTTTCTTATAACCAATATATTGAACATATTCATGTATGTATTTAGTTTACTAGGGCTGTCATAACACAATAACACCAAGCTGGCTGCTCATGCTTAGTCATTCAGTCGTGTCCAACTCTTTGTGACCCTATGGACTGTAGCCCACCAGGCTCCTCGGTTCATGGGATTTCCCAGGCAAGAATGCTGGAGTGGGTTGCCACTCAAAGATCCAGGGGATCTTCCCAGCCCAGGGATGAAACTCGCATTGCTGTGTCTCCTGCATTGTAGGCAGATTCTTTACCTGCTGAACTACTGATACCGCAGTACACAAACTGGGTGGCTGAAACAGCATAAATTTATTTAAATATATTTTGTCACATATCTTGGTGAGTAGAAGTCCAAGACCAAAATGTCTGCAAGGCTAGCTCCTTCTGAGACCCCTGTCCTTGGCTTGGTTGGCCATCTTCTCTTTTCTCTGTCTTCACATGGTCTTCCTCCTAAGTACGCTATGCCTTAAAGGGCTTCCCTGGAGGCTGAGAGGTTAAAACCTCTGCCTGCCATGCGGAAGACCTGGGTTTGATCCCTAGGTCAGGAAGATCCCCTGGAGAAGGAAATGGCAACCCACTCCAGTATTCTTGCCTGGAGAATCCCATGGATGGAGGAGCCTGGTGGGCTACAGTCTATGGGGTTGTAAAGTCTGAGCCACTTTACATCACTCACTTCACTTTATAAACATACTGATCAAATCTAATTAAGACCCCACCCTAATGACCTCAATTTAATCATATCTTTAAAGACCCAGTCTCTAAATATAGTCACACTCTGAGGTACTAGAAGTCATCAACAAAGAAAGAGAAAACAAAATTCAACTCATAACTAGGTGCTTACTTGCCACTAATGTATATTATTTGAAGTGTCTATTCAAAACTTTTGTTTATTGGACCTTCAAAAACTGAATTGTAAGAGTTTCCTCTCCTATTCTAGATACAAACCTTTATAATATATAAAGTCTATGAGTGTTTTTTCCATGTCCATGGTTCCATTCCTCATTTTCATAATCATGCCTTTTAAAGAACCAAAGTTTTCAATTTTGATAATATCTCATTTGATTTTCTTTTGGTCTTTTGTGTTTTGTTCTTTGTGTCCTTTCTAAGAAATCTTGCTCTATCCAAGTTTGCAACTCCATTTTCTTCTGGAAGTTTTATGCTTTTAGTTCTTACGCTCATGACTAAGATCCATTTTGGGCTTCCCCAATGAGTCAGAAGGTAAAGAATCTGCATGCAATGCATCAGACACAGGAGATGCAGGTTCAATCCCTGAGTCAGGAAGATCACCTAGAGAAGGAAATGGCAAGCATTTCCAATATTCTTGCCTGGAAAATCACCTAGACAGAGGAGCCTGGAAGGCTACAGACCATGGGGTCACAAAGAGTTGGACATGACTTAGCACGTGGCATAAGATCTATTTTGATTACAATGTAAGGTGACTACTGTGCTATTTTATACATATATTTTCTAGGATCACTTGTTGAAAACACTATATTTTGCTCAGTTACATTATGAATTTTGTTGAAAATCAGTTACCAATATATGTGTGGGTTTCAGTATGACATTGCAATGATTACTATAACTTTGTGTTGAAATTAGATGGTCTAATCCTCCAACTTTATTTTTCTCATTAAAAAATTGTTTGGCTATTCTGAGTTCTTACATTCCAAACACCTTTTAGAATCAGCCTAACAATTTCAACAAAAAATCTTGCTGAGATTTTAGGTGGTATTTTGTTAAATCTGTGTATCAATTTGGAAAGATTTAACATAACACTACAGAGCATTCCCACTCATAATCATGATATATCTCTAATTTTATTTAGATCTTCTCTAATTTTTTTAGCAATATCTTATCATATTCTATCTACAGATTTTCTAAATATTTTGTAATTTTTAACCATAAATG
>SJYC01043455.1:0-14230 GCA_006408675.1 Madoqua kirkii
CAGCAGCAGCAGCAGCAGCAGCAGCAGCAGCAGCAGCAGCAGCAGCAGCAGCAGCAGCAGCAGCAGCAGCAGCAGCAGAGCAATATGAGGACAGCCATTCAGTCTGGTCATAAAAACTGGTTGGAACCTTTACCACCACCTAGAGGTCATTGGAGTGAACTGCATAAACAAGGGGAAAATGTTATTGAAGTGACTGTAAAGTCCCATGCATATTATGGTTTTTTCATTACCATGTTGAACTGACATAATATTAGATCCCTGGGAGAAACAGATGATCCTCAGAAAAGAGAGAGTTTCCAGCCTCCTGAACATAAAGTAGGTCAAGGAGTGGGGAAGACCATCTGGAGAAAGAGGTTATTCCAAGAATATTCCTGCCTTAGTTTAAGTTGCCACTTCCTGTACCAGCAACTACATTTTGAAGAACATATGTTCCCCACGTGCTACAGAGAGGCAGCCATTAATACCATCATCTTGCTTCCTGGGAAGGATGATGTAAGGAGCAAAGAGAAAGGAATATGTGAGAATCCAACCTTTCACATTCTTGAAGCTGGACTCCTGGTTCATTCTTGATGTATTTAGGCAAGATCAGAAGAAGCAAATTTAATATGGAGTCCATGATTTTATTTCCTTGGGAAAAAAACATTTTTATTTAATATTTGTGGAACAGATCAAAAATCTCCCATCTGAGACACTTGAGGGAAAGAAAACAAAAAGGAATGAAGAAGGGTCTCATACTACTTTAAAAGAAATACGTCTTCTTCGATTTAGACTTTGCCTCTCAGTGAGGGTCTCAGTCCATTTTGTAGCTACACAGTCAGTGTGCTGGTAACTCTGAAACCACCTTAGATCTACTCTGGGTTTGGGTTGACTTCTCTGTGGCACACCAGCAGGAAGTTTGGTTGTGAGTCATTGCATACCAAGACCCTTCGCACAACCAAACAGAGCTTCTGGTGGAGGTTCTGGAATTGACTCCTTCTAGACTCACACCTATACATTTTATAACTAAATTGTCAAAAGCTAAAGCCAGGGAAAGACTTTTAAAAGAGCAAGAAAAAAGCAACTTATTCATATACATGGGAATCCTCATAAGACTATCAGCAAATATTTCATCAGCAACTTTACAGGCCAGGAGTGGTCTGATGTATTCAAAATCCTGAAAGAAAGAAAAAAAACAACAACTTGCCAATCAAGAATACATTATCAGACAAGGTTTTGCTTCATGACTGAAGGAGAGGTAGTTTTCTAGACAAACAAAAGCTGAAGACAAGTTCATCACCCTTCAACTAGCCTTCAAGAAATTGTTAAAGGAAGTTCTTCAAGCTGAAACAAAGACACTAATTAGTAGCAGGAAAACAAAACAAAGTTATAACTCATCTGTAAAGGTAAATATATAAAGTCCTGAATATGCTAATGTCATAGTGGTGGTGAATAGATCATTTATAACACTAGAATGAAAGTCAAAGGACAAAAGTATTAAAAATAACTAAAACTATAATACAATTGGTTAATGGAAATAGAATTTTTAAAAGTTGTAAATTGTGACATCAAAATCATAAAATGGGAGTCAGTGTCTATGAAATTTTGTCTATCAGGTTGTTATCAGCTTAAATAGACTTATTAATATAAGATGTTTTATTTTTAAAATACAGTAAAAATGCATGACCAGCGGCAGGCCACATCATCAGGGTACCACCTAGTGGTCCAGCCTCTTGCCCAGAGCATCCTACCGTAAGTGGAGCTGATTGAAGCTATGCCTGTGGATGGGCTACTTACAGTGTGAAGAAGGGGAGAGCACACAGAATTCCTCATGTCTTCTGGGTGCGGTGTGTGGTATAATGAATAACTGTTCAACATCCAAAGTGACCTGAGGTTCAGTTCAGTTTAGTTCAGTCGCTCAGTCGTGTCCAACTCTTTGCAACCCATGAACCGCAGCACGCCAGGCCTCCCTGTCCATCACCAACTCACCCAAACCCACGTCCATTGAGTCAGTGATGCCATCCAACCATCTCCTCTGTCGTCCCCTTCTCCTCCTGTCCTCAATCTTTCCCAGCATCAGGGTCCTTTCCAGTGAGTCAGCTTTTCACATCAAGTGGCCAAAGTATTGGAGTTTCAGCTTCAACATCAGTCCTTCCAATGAACACCCAGGACTGATCTCCTTTAGGATGGACTGGTTGGATATCCTTGCAATCCAAGGGACTCTCAAAAGTCTTCTCCAACATGACAGTTCAAAGCATCAATTTTTCTGTGCTCAGTTTTCTTTGTAGTCCAACTCTCACATGACCACTGGAAAAACCATAGCCTTGACTAGACAGACCTTTGTTGACAAAGTAATGTCTTTGCTTTTTAATATGCTGTCTAGGTTGGTCATAACTTTTCTTCCAAGGAGTAAGTATCTTTTAATTTCATGGCTGCAATTACCATCTGCAGTGATTTTGGAGCCCCCCAAAATAAAATCAGCCACTGTTTCCACTGTTTCCCCATCTATTTGCCATGAAGTGATGGGACCGGATGCCATGAGGTTAGTTAGCAAAATTAATAAGTTAGACTTCAAAACAGAGTTTACTTCCCAATTGGATGACATCTAAATGAACTGCCTGCAGATGGTTTTCATTGCAAGTAACTGGAAAGTGTATGCTTTTGTCAGGCTTGCCCAATTTTGCATCTGGGACTGTAGTGGGGGTCTCGAATGGTCTTCTGTGGTTAGAAGCTCTCTCCTTTTATAGTGATGCCAGAGGCAGAGTTGGCTCCAGGGATCTCAAAGCATTCATCTTTCCACTCAAGAAATTGCCTTCCACCCAATGTACTCCTTTGAAATACAAGAACAATACAGTTCCCTGAGATGTTCTACTAGTAATTAACTGCCTTGGGGCCCAGGATTCTCAGACGGAGCTCAGCATCCTTCTTTCATTTACAGGGAAACCATTCAGACCTCCTTAGATGAAAGCAACCAGAGTTGGCCATGAAAACAATTAGTGTACTTTAGAAATAAGCAGTGCAGAAAAACAACAGACGGCAGGTTTTAGGCATCCGTTTAAAAGTAATTAAAATGGGAATGGTAAGGAAAATGCCATGGGAAGAGTTTGGGCATGTTATATGTTTGTGACAAATATAGGGCAACAGGGGGGAAAAAAGTGTCAGATGATGTCCAATGAAATCTCAGTTGGGTGAGAAAGGTGTTGGACTAAGTTGGAATCCTGTGAAGGTGGGAGTGTCTCGAGTTAGAATGTGGTGGTTCTAAGTGTAGAACTTTCCTGGCGGCTCAGACGGTAAAGCATCTGCCTACAATGCGGGAGACCTGGATTCGATCCCTGGGTCGGGAAGATCCCCTGGAGAAGGAAATGGCAACCCAGATAGCCTGGAAAATCCCATGGATGGAGGAGCCTGGTAGGCTGCAGTCCACAAGGTCGCTAAGAGTCAGACACAACTCAGTGGCTTCACTTTCACTTTTCACTTTCATGCATTAGAGAAGGAAATGGCAACCCACTCCAGTGTTCTTGTCTGGAGAATCCCAGGGACGGGGGAGCCTGGTGGGAGGCCATCTATGGGGTCACACAGAGTCAACACAACTGAAGCGACTTAGCAGCAGCAGCAGCAGCAGCAGCAGCAGAGCAATGACAGAAAGACCAGTGTTATGCAAAGAGAGATTCTCAGAGGGGTCTTCTCAACCGTGAGTAAGACAAGGGTAGGTTGTTTTGTTGAAAGGGAAACTTTTCAACCTTTAGGGGAAGTTAGAAGGGGAAAACTAGGAGAGAGTTGGGGCTCAAAGCATCCACTGTCCTGGTGGATATGCTCTGACTAGAATAACTCCTTTTCACCCTCTAAGAGCTCTCCAGACTGTTTTTCAGTAAGAGAAGTACGACTCAGAATCTGTTTAAATTACACTGCAAAAGTTGAGGCCCTTGAACTAAAACTTACAGAGGCTCACGTCTAGTCAAGTGGTTCCAAACAGAAATGCCTGAGAAATTTGATTTTTTTTGGAAGGCTTGAGAGTAGGAGGAAGCAGAAATAAGAACTCTTAAAAAGTACCTGGGACTTTATTATATGGAGTTCTCACATTCCTCTAGGGTTTCAAATGGAGTGTTTGCTCTTCAATCTTGATGATGATTGGTGGTCAGGATTATTATAGCTAATTATAACCAATTGGGGGGATTGCTAGGTATGACTTGAAGTATTGGGTTCATGGGCTCTGTGGTATACCCAGCTTAAGGAATTTGGTGTTTTCATCTTTTGCTTTCCTAGCACTTTAAACTGAACCAGTCCCCAGACATCCTTTGAGAATGTGCAATCAGAAACACTGTTTGTACATGCAGAGACAAGATGCACATTGTTAATGGAGAGATTCGGGGGAAACCAGGGTGTTGTCTTACTGTGGAAATTGCTCCTGACTCTTGTCCTGTTATACCTACTGCAGAATACAGCTCTCTCACGACCCTCTCCATGTCTTTAGCTCTGGGTCAGTGAGGTCTAGCTTTCCTGTGGAATTTTAATTATGCTTGTTTGAGCCTGTGCTAACCTCCTGTTTGTGTGGTGACCTGGTCTTGAACATATAAAGGCTAATGTCACTTGGTAGGGGGTGTGCTTGGATGTGCTATGTTCACATGTTCCTGCACCACTGGAAGACCAGATTTGCTGATGGGTTTTCCATTTTAGCATCTAACTGTCCTTTCTAGAAGACCAGTCTCTCTTTTCACTTCCATACCGCAGACACCACAAGTTATAAATTCTTTAAGTTAAAAAATTCATACAAAAGGACAATGTTTTGTACATACAGTCAAAGCTATGGTTTTTCCAGTAGTCAAGTATAGATGTGAGAGTTGGGCCAAAAAGAAGGCTGAGCGCTGAAGAATTGATGCTTTTGGACTGTGGTGTTGGAGAAGACTCTTGAGAGTCCCTTGCACTGCAAAGAGATCAAACCAGTCCATCCTAAAGGAAATCAATCCTGAATAGTCATTGGAAGGACTGATGCTGAAGCTGAAACTCCAATTACTTTGGCCACCTGAATTCGAAAAGCCAACTCATTAGAAAATACCCTGATGCTGGGAAAGGGTGAAGGAAGGAGGAGAAGGGGGTGATAGATGGTGACATGGTTGGATGGCATCACTGACTCAATGGACATGAATTAGAGCAAGTTTTGGGAGATGGTGAAGGACAGGGAGGACTGGCGTGCTGCAGCCCATGGGATCATAAAAAGTTGGAGACGACTGAGTGACTGAACAATAACAACAGACATTCTCAACTTGAAGGCTGTCCCATTCTTCCTGTAGCTCAAAGTCTATATGTTTGACCAGTAATAGTGACCCCTAGGCTGGTCTTCTGGCAAAATCTTCCCAAACCAGGTCTGGATACCTGTGGAGTTACAGTATGGTCACTGTGTCCAGTTTCCCATTCTTTAACTGGTTAATAAAAATTAAATTGGAATTGATGTTAGTTAGCAAAATTAATAAGTTAGACTTCAAAACAGAGTTTACTTCCCAATTGGATGACATCTAAATGAACTGCCTGCAGATGGTTTTCATTGCAAGTAACTGGAAAGTGTATGCTTTTGTCAGGCTTGCCCAATTTTGCATCTGGGACTGTAGTGGGGGTCTCGAATGGTCTTCTGTGGTTAGAAGCTCTCTCCTTTTATAGTGATGCCAGAGGCAGAGTTGGCTCCAGGGATCTCAAAGCATTCATCTTTCCACTCAAGAAATTGCCTTCCACCCAATGTACTCCTTTGAAATACAAGAACAATACAGTTCCCTGAGATGTTCTACTAGTAATTAACTGCCTTGGGGCCCAGGATTCTCAGACGGAGCTCAGCATCCTTCCTTCATTTACAGGGAAACCATTCAGACCTCCTTAGATGAAAGCAACCAGAGTTGGCCATGAAAACAATTAGTGTACTTTAGAAATAAGCAGTGCAGAAAAACAACAGACGGCAGGTTTTAGGCATCCGTTTAAAAGTAATTAAAATGGGAATGGTAAGGAAAATGCCATGGGAAGAGTTTGGGCATGTTATATGTTTGTGACAAATATAGGGCAACAGGGGGGAAAAAAGTGTCAGATGATGTCCAATGAAATCTCAGTTGGGTGAGAAAGGTGTTGGACTAAGTTGGAATCCTGTGAAGGTGGGAGTGTCTCGAGTTAGAATGTGGTGGTTCTAAGTGTAGAACTTTCCTGGCGGCTCAGACGGTAAAGCATCTGCCTACAATGCGGGAGACCTGGATTCGATCCCTGGGTCGGGAAGATCCCCTGGAGAAGGAAATGGCAACCCAGATAGCCTGGAAAATCCCATGGATGGAGGAGCCTGGTAGGCTGCAGTCCACAAGGTCGCTAAGAGTCAGACACAACTCAGTGGCTTCACTTTCACTTTTCACTTTCATGCATTAGAGAAGGAAATGGCAACCCACTCCAGTGTTCTTGTCTGGAGAATCCCAGGGACGGGGGAGCCTGGTGGGAGGCCATCTATGGGGTCACACAGAGTCAACACAACTGAAGCGACTTAGCAGCAGCAGCAGCAGCAGCAGCAGCAGAGCAATGACAGAAAGACCAGTGTTATGCAAAGAGAGATTCTCAGAGGGGTCTTCTCAACCGTGAGTAAGACAAGGGTAGGTTGTTTTGTTGAAAGGGAAACTTTTCAACCTTTAGGGGAAGTTAGAAGGGGAAAACTAGGAGAGAGTTGGGGCTCAAAGCATCCACTGTCCTGGTGGATATGCTCTGACTAGAATAACTCCTTTTCACCCTCTAAGAGCTCTCCAGACTGTTTTTCAGTAAGAGAAGTACGACCAGAATCTGTTTAAATTACACTGCAAAAGTTGAGGCCCTTGAACTAAAACTTACAGAGGCTCACGTCTAGTCAAGTGGTTCCAAACAGAAATGCCTGAGAAATTTGATTTTTTTTGGAAGGCTTGAGAGTAGGAGGAAGCAGAAATAAGAACTCTTAAAAAGTACCTGGGACTTTATTATATGGAGTTCTCACATTCCTCTAGGGTTTCAAATGGAGTGTTTGCTCTTCAATCTTGATGATGATTGGTGGTCAGGATTATTATAGCTAATTATAACCAATTGGGGGGATTGCTAGGTATGACTTGAAGTATTGGGTTCATGGGCTCTGTGGTATACCCAGCTTAAGGAATTTGGTGTTTTCATCTTTTGCTTTCCTAGCACTTTAAACTGAACCAGTCCCCAGACATCCTTTGAGAATGTGCAATCAGAAACACTGTTTGTACATGCAGAGACAAGATGCACATTGTTAATGGAGAGATTCGGGGGAAACCAGGGTGTTGTCTTACTGTGGAAATTGCTCCTGACTCTTGTCCTGTTATACCTACTGCAGAATACAGCTCTCTCACGACCCTCTCCATGTCTTTAGCTCTGGGTCAGTGAGGTCTAGCTTTCCTGTGGAATTTTAATTATGCTTGTTTGAGCCTGTGCTAACCTCCTGTTTGTGTGGTGACCTGGTCTTGAACATATAAAGGCTAATGTCACTTGGTAGGGGGTGTGCTTGGATGTGCTATGTTCACATGTTCCTGCACCACTGGAAGACCAGATTTGCTGATGGGTTTTCCATTTTAGCATCTAACTGTCCTTTCTAGAAGACCAGTCTCTCTTTTCACTTCCATACCGCAGACACCACAAGTTATAAATTCTTTAAGTTAAAAAATTCATACAAAAGGACAATGTTTTGTACATACAGTCAAAGCTATGGTTTTTCCAGTAGTCAAGTATAGATGTGAGAGTTGGGCCAAAAAGAAGGCTGAGCGCTGAAGAATTGATGCTTTTGGACTGTGGTGTTGGAGAAGACTCTTGAGAGTCCCTTGCACTGCAAAGAGATCAAACCAGTCCATCCTAAAGGAAATCAATCCTGAATAGTCATTGGAAGGACTGATGCTGAAGCTGAAACTCCAATTACTTTGGCCACCTGAATTCGAAAAGCCAACTCATTAGAAAATACCCTGATGCTGGGAAAGGGTGAAGGAAGGAGGAGAAGGGGGTGATAGATGGTGACATGGTTGGATGGCATCACTGACTCAATGGACATGAATTAGAGCAAGTTTTGGGAGATGGTGAAGGACAGGGAGGACTGGCGTGCTGCAGCCCATGGGATCATAAAAAGTTGGAGACGACTGAGTGACTGAACAATAACAACAGACATTCTCAACTTGAAGGCTGTCCCATTCTTCCTGTAGCTCAAAGTCTATATGTTTGACCAGTAATAGTGACCCCTAGGCTGGTCTTCTGGCAAAATCTTCCCAAACCAGGTCTGGATACCTGTGGAGTTACAGTATGGTCACTGTGTCCAGTTTCCCATTCTTTAACTGGTTAATAAAAATTAAATTGGAATTGACTTGAACAGTAATGAATGGAAAAGTTTAGAATGATGGCAGGTTCATGCTTGGGGGAAAAACATGGATTCATTCATTGATTCATGCAACAAAAGTCTGCCATTGCAAAGCTCTCGGCCAAGCAAGTGTCTCTCAGAAAATATGCCCAAGGTTACGATGAGGATGAAGAAAGCACTGAAAAATCCAAAAATAGAGAGCCCAGACTTCCAAGTAAGAATGACAGAGTCTTTTCTATTATAACAATGGAGAGGGAACTATATTGGAAACAATGAAAAATTACATCTAAAATTTAGCAATTTGAAATTTTTTTCAATTTTATTTATGTGTATTTCTACACAACCAAAGAATTTCAAAATAGAGCTACATCAGAGGAATCTTGGGGAAATGCTTTAAAATAATGAGGCTTTTGAAAGCAAAGTACATGTTACAGAATTGGCTATTCGTTTTGCTTTTGGGTGGAATCATTTCCAGAAACATGGACCATCTGAGTTCATAAAACGAAATCTTGTGTTCCAGCAGTATGGACTTGAGCAGATTTCACTACTCAGTTCACATAAAATTGCAAGGAAACAAGCAAGGCTCAAGGCCCAACTTCAAGCTTTCCAAGACAGCCATTGGTGCTCAAAGATCTAGGATAGGAAAATGGAGTTCTCTAGCCTCAAGTATGAAGCACGCTGTGCCCTCTCCCTGCAGAGGAAGGAGCTATTCCTTTAACCCCAACCCGCCAGCTTGATTTGGGACTTTGGCAGCGGTTACTGAATCCTGGCATCATAAGAAGCCCAAAGGAACAATTGCCTATATGGTGCAGATGGCAGAAAGAAAGCTCAAAGCTCAGATAGGAGACCCACTCTGATACTCTGCTCATCGTCTCCGATAGAATTTCCACAGCACTCAAGACAACATGCTTTCCCTTTGCTTGGTAGAAGCGATGTCAGAGTCTGCAGGCTTGAGATACTTGTACAACATGAGAAGAGGGAAGGATGTCCCTGAACTAACAGTCTTAGAATATCAGGAAACTCAAGAACCAGTGAAACCCCAAAGGCCTGCAGCATTTAGTTAGGGTATGGCAATCTCTCTGGCTCTTCACGAAAGCTGTGAGCCATAGTTAATACACTGCCCTCTATATAAATTAAGACGATTCAGAGCCAATAAATGAGGTCAGTAAATATTTGATGAGTGAAGGAATGGTGAATTTTATGTGGTAGAAGCCAGTCAATTATTATAAGCCCTCAGTGGGTGTTCCAGAGAGTGTTTTGATCCATTCTCCTCCTCAAGCTCCAGAGGTAACAAATCCAAGAACTTTAGCTTAGCTTGAAGGACACGGGTGAAATGAGCTGAAAATAAAGGCACAGGTCTAGGTCAGGCACAAAGTGAATAATCAGGGCAGCCACTGGTATGTGTTGCCAGAGCTTGGCAACCACTGTGGTTGGGCTCTTCTGAGAAGCAGAGAGAAGTTGATGGTTAGACTCCTAGAGTCAAGAAACAGAAGAAGGAAGGGAGCTATGGTCCTTCTGCTCCAGCCAACAGAGCTGCATTGCTTGCTCCTCAGACACATGCCACTTCTCATCCCCATCTCTTTACTCTCACGGTTCCAGACTTGAAATGCCCTCACTTAAACTCTCTACCTGTTGAAATTCTGCTCATGCCTTTTTTTTTTTTTTTGGAAATCCAGAACAGATGGGGTATGTGTATATGCAAAGCTGATTCACTTTGTTATATGGAAGAAACTAACCCAAGACTATAAAGGAATTATACCCTAATTTTTAAAATTCATTTAAATAATAGAAAATAAAAAGTTAAAAAGATAAAGACAAAACCCTTAAAAAAAAAGCCCCACGCCTGGCGCAGGGAACAACCCAGCTATCAGCAGACTCGTTCAACTTTCCTCTAAGACTGTAATTTCTTGGACTCACTCATGTAATCAAGATGTCAGCAGTCTCCCTGCCCCCTGAGGTCTGATAACCTCATCAAACTCCTACTTCTATGGCCTGAGATAATGCAAAACCCACCTCAACATCTACAAATACTTGCATCCTGTTCCCTTCTATCTCTCAGCCTCAACAGTCTCACCACCTCCAGGCCTGTGTGTGCGTGCTAAGTCGCTTCAGTCACGTCTGACCCTCTGCCACCCCATGGACCATAGCCCCCCAGGCTTCCTTGGCCATGAGATTCTCCAGGCAAGAATACTGGGGTGAGTTGCCATGCCCTTCTCCAGGGATCTTCCCGACCCAGGGATGGAATCCATGTCTCCCGCGTCTCCTACATTGGTAGGCAGATTCTTTACCACTAGAGCTACTACCAGGCCTGCTGACTCCTAAACAGCTTGCCAGGCTATCTCTTCTCATTTCAGCAGAAGTTCAACCACAGCAAGGAGCCCTGGTTGTTTTGCAGACGTCCTTCAGTCACAGCATTCAGAGGCATTCAGGCAAACCCAGGCTCCTCTACACTCCCCACACTCCCTTTTCTCCTCCCCTCACTATCCTGGAGTTATCAGTAAATCCCTCTCTTACACTGGCCACCATGCCCATCCCAGATTCCTTGGGGCTCTCACCTACTACCTCAAAGGGCTTATAAAGTATTTTTTCCAGGCCTATACAGTGGTTGTATATGAAGAATTCTGGAGAATATTCTCTCCATTCATTGCCTAACTACATGCCGTTGTTTCAGTTCAGTTCAGTCTCTCAATCGTGTCCGACTCTTTGTGACCCCATGACGCCAGGCCTCCCTGTCCATCACCAGCTCCTGGAGTTTACCCAAACTCATGTCCATTGAGTTGGTGATGCCACCTAACCACAGAACTCTGATATAAGGATCCTGTTTGAGGTCTTCCAGTTTTCCATATTCTTAGAACCAGATCAGTCAGATTTGTGTGCTTTTTTACTTTTTTATTCTTTCACTTCAGTATTCCTTATTTCCAGCTCTTAGCTCCTAGTTCTGATTTCTTTCATTCATTTATCCATCTGAGATGATTTATTGAGACTCTACTATGTGCTGTGGGGCTCTCTGGGCAAGAATAGTGGAGTGAGTTGCCATTTCTATCTCCAGGGGATCTTCCCAGATCAGGGGTCAAAACTGCATCCCCTGGATTCTTCACCACTGAGCTGCCAATAGGAGCTGGTAAAATCGATCATTTCAAAATTCAGAGACAGACATCTTCTAGTCCAGTATTTCTCAAAAGTGGTCTGTACATAGGTTAATCAGAATCACTTGGTCAGTGTTGTAAAAATAAAAATTCCTGGGCCTTTCCCAGGTCTTCTTCAGCAAAGCCTTCAAGGCAGGATACTGGGAATCTACATTTTAAAGCTTCTAATTTGATTCTCCTCATGGCCTGCTTTTGGAACCACATTTCCAAGGCTGTCTCCAACTCAACAGAAGAATCCACCGAACACACTTCTGACATGTAAACAAGCAGCCTCATCCTGGACACATGCAGAGATAGAGAATTTACAACTTCACAGAGAGGATTTTTTTGTGTGTGGGTTTTTGTTTTTTTAATGGGATAACACTATTAGTTTCTTGCATGCTAAGTTGCTTCAGTTGTGTCCAACTCTGTGCAACCCCATGGATTGTAGCCCACCAGGCTCTTCTGTCCATGGAATTCTCTAGGCAAGAATGCTGAAGTGGGTTGCCATGTCCTCCTCCAGGAGATCTTTCCCACCTAGGAATCGAACCTGCATCTCTTATGTCTCCTGCATTGGCAGACAAGTTCTTTACCACTAGCTCCACCTGGGAAGCCCTTAATCTTTCTGATCAGTCACTAATTCAATATCCTTCCCTCTATCAGAAAGACAATCAATAGAAGGTCAAATCCAGAGGCCACATATATATAAACATTAATAGTATGGAGTATAAGTTAAAATAACATTTTATTTTATACCCATCAGAGTGGCAAAAATGAAAAAGAGGAATAGTGTTTATTGTTGGTAGAGATGTAGGGAGAAGAGTATTCTTTTATATTCTTGGTGAAAATGTGCAGTTATGCAGACCTTTGGAAAACCGTCTGGTCATATCTGTTAAAGTTAAAAACACATATACACTTTGACTTAGTAATCTCGCTTCTGACAATCTATCCCACAGAAATTTTAAAAAAACCATATATTCAAGAAAAATATCAAGTTTTGGCAAAAGCAGGGAACTACACTCCTGGTAGAAGTGTAAACTGATACCACCGCCTTGAAAACCTGTTGTCCCCGTCTTCTAAATCTGAAGATATGTATGCCTTGTGATAGGTTCATACCAGCCTTGGTATATGCCTACCGGAAATGTTTACACATGTTCACCAGAAGTGTAGAAGAATGTTGACCACAGCACTGTGCATACTGGAAGCTACACAGTCACAACGAGTAGAATGGACAAATGAATTGTCATATCCATGTACTGATATACTGTACAGGAATAAGAATGAACACATTATAACACCAAACATCAATGTGGGCAAATCTCACAAAGGAAGCCAGGTATGACAGAGTCATAAAAACCCTATGATATTGTAGGGTTATTATTCCTATTTACAGATGAAGAAACAGAGGCAAGAAAGATTAAGTGACTCACTGAAACTCACAATGCTGCCATATGGGGGCATTTCTGAAGCTAGAAAAAGCAAAATGGTAGAAATTTTCAGTGACAATAGAAAGAACCACACAGAGAACTCTCTATCAATATTTAGTCACAAACCAAAACTCTTTGGAAATGAATGCTCTATAAGGTGCAAAGCCATCTGACAATGTTACCATCCAGTGTTTAAATGTCTTTTCACAAGTCTAATAATAACTTAATATCTGTGGAGCACTAACTGACCAGGGGGCCGAGAGGAGCAACCCTGTGTCCAAGGAGCGGCAGCTGCACGGGCCCAGGAGGGCTGAGAAGAGCTATTCCACGTTCAAGGTCAGGAGGGGTGGCCGTGAGGAGATACCCCTCGTCCAAAGTAAGGAGCAGCGGCTGTGCTTTGCTGAAGCAGCCCTGAAGAGACACCCCACGTCCAAGGTAAGAGAAACCCAAGTAAGATGGTAGGTATTGCGAGAGGGCATCAGAGGGCAGACACGCTGAAACCATAATCACAGAAAACTAGTCCATCTGATCACATGGACCACAGCCTGGTCTAACTCAATGAAACTAAGCCATGTCCGTGGGGCCACCCAAGATGGGCGGGTCATGATGCAGAGGTCTGACAGAATGTGGTCCATTGGAGAAGGGAATGGCAAACCACTTCAGTATTCTTGCCTTGAGAATCCCATGAACTGTATGTAAAGGCAAAATGATAGGATACTGAAAGAGGAATTCCCCAGGTTGGTAGGTGCCCAATATGCTACTGGAGATCAGTGGAGAAAGAACTTCAGCAAGAATCAAGGGATAGAACCAAAGCAAAAACAATATCCAGCTGTGGATATGACTGGTGATAGAAGCAAGGTCCAGTGCTGTAAAGAGCAATATTGCATAGGAACCTGGAATGTCAGGTCCATGAATCAAGGCAAATTAGAAGTGGTCAAACAGGAGATGGCAAGAGTGAACATTGACATTCTAGGAATCAGCAAACTAAAATGGACTGGAATGGGTGAATTTAACTCAGATGACCATTATATCTACTACTGTGGGCAGGAATCCCTTAGAAGAAATGGAGTAGCCATCATGGTCAACAAAGAGTACAAAATGCAGTACTTGGATGCAATCTCAAAAATGACAGAATGATCTCTGTTCATTTCCAAGGCAAACATTCAATATCACAGTAATCCAAGTCTATGCTCCAACCAGTAATGCTGAAGAAGCTGAAGTTGAATGGTTCTATGAAGACCTACAAGAACTTTTAGAACTAACACCCAAAAAAGATGTCCTTTTCGTTATAGGGGACTGGAATGCAAAAGTAGGAAGTCAAGAAACACCTGGAGTAACAGGCAAATTTGGCCTTGGAG
>SJYC01043456.1:0-24052 GCA_006408675.1 Madoqua kirkii
TCTGAAATGCGGTACTTGGATGCAATCTCAAAAACAACAGAATGATCTCTGTTTATTTCCAAGGCAAACCATTCAATATCACTGATCCAAGCCTATGCCCCAACCAGTAACACTGAAGAAGCTGAAGTTGAATGGTTCTATGAAGACCTACAAGACCTTTTAGAACTAACACCCAAAAAAGATGTCCTTTTCATTATAGGGGACTGGAAGGCAAAGGTAGGAAGTCAAGAAACACCTGGAGTAACAGGCAAATTTGGCCTTGGAATGTGGAATGAAGCAGGGCAACGGCTAATAGAGTTTTGCCAAGAAAATGCACTGGTCATAGCAAACATCCTCTTCCAACAATACAAGAGAAGATTCTACACATGGACATCACCAGATGGTCAACACCAAAATCAGATTGATTATATTCTTTGCAGCCAAAGATGGAGAAGCTCTATACAGTCAACAAAAACAAGACCAGGAGCTGACTGTGGCTTAGATCATGAACTCCTTATTGCCAAATTCAGACTGAAATTGAAGAAAGAAGGGAAAACCACTATACCATTCATGTATGACCTAAATATTCTCTTAAGTAGGGTCACAAACTGAAAAACAGGGCCCCAGGTGTGTTTAATTTGTTCCTCATGTGTTTTATTAAGTTGAAAGTTTTGAGATTATTGTAGATTTATGGTAAGTTTTAAAAAAGAAGACAAAGAGACCTCTTGTATCCTTTACCAGTTTCTCCCCAATTGTGACAATGTACAAAGCTATAATATGGAGTTGCAACTAGGATACAGGAATTGATACAATCCACTGATCTTATTCCGAGAAGGCAATGGCACCCTACTCCAGCACTCTTGCCTGGAAAATCCCATGGATGGAGGAGCCTGGTAGGCTGCAGTCCATGGTGTCACTAAGAGTTGGACATGACTGAACATCTTCAGTTTCGCTTTCATGCATTGGAGAAGGAAATGGCAATTCACTTCAGTGGTCTTGCCTGGAGAATCCCAGGTACGGGGGAGCCTGGTGGGCTGCTGTCTCTGGGCCCACACAGAGTCGGGCACAACTGAAGTGACTTAGCTTAGCACTGATCTTATTCATATTTCTGCAGTTTAGCTCACACTCATGTGTATGCCTGTGTGTGTGCATGTGCATGCTCAGTCACTTTAGTAACACTATGGACTGTAGCCTGCCAGGTTTCCCAGTCCCTGGGATAATACAGGCAATAATACTGGAGTGGGTTGCCATGCCCTCCTCCAAGGGATCTTCCTGACCCAGGGACCACAGGCAGAGCTTTACTGCTGAAGCCCATGTGTACGTGGAGTTCTATATAATTTTATCATGTTGTAGGTTTTTGTAATGGCTCCAGAATCAAGATCTTAAGCAGTCCCATCATCATAAGGATCTCTACACCCACTTTCACCCAGTTTCCCTGATCAAACTCTATTACCAATCTGTTCAGTCATTTCTAAAACTGTGTTGTTTCAAAAAATGTTACCTAAATTAGCTATACGGTATGGAAGGAATGATGCTAAAGCTGAAACTTCAGTACTTTGGCCACCTCATGTAAAGAGTTGACTAATTGGAAAAGACTCTGATGCTGGGAGGGATTGAGGGCAGGAGGAGAAGGGGACGATAGAGGATGAGATGGCCGGATGGCATCACTAACTCAATGGGCGTGAGTCTGAGTGAACTCCGGGAGTTGGTGATGGACAGGGAGGCCTGGTATGCTGTGATTCATGGGGTCCCAAAGAGTCGGACAGGACTGAGCAACTGAACTGAACTGACTGATGTTACTTTTGGAAAATGGCTGTGTTCCTCACTCATTATCATTCTTTCATCCAGGTTTTTGATGTAGTCACTCATTGTTAGATGGACTCACAATGGATCCTTATGGGTGGTGATTGTTCATCTCTTTTATTCCCCCCATTGGGTTCTGGGCCAACTTGAGCTACCTTTACTGCTAGGATGAGGGTCAAAATGTTGGATCTGGGTGGCTGTCTTCTGTTCAGTGGGGAATATAACATACTTGACCACTGTTTTGTTCTGCTGGTCATGAAGTCCAAAACCAGTTTGATTTCTCCTTACCAGATTTCAGATACTTCTTTTGTTTGCTTTTTGCATTATTTCTAGAGTTTATCATTGCCCTTAGTGGGGAAGAACAGGGAGAAGTGGGCCTCCCACCATCTTGTCCAGAACAGAAGTCCTTCTGGTGGTTGAACTTTCCTGCTTATCCACCTACCAGCCCCCTCAGGAATACATATTCTTCTATTTTCTAAGAGTTCATATTTACCTTCTATGTGTTTGTAACTTTCAAAGGAAACTTCAGATCCATCCTGGTTCACTCTCAGGCCTTTATTGGAACTTGAATCCAAGGGTTAGGGTGGCTCTGCCTATAAGTATAAAATGCCAAACTAAAATTGACATAAATGATCAGGAAAATACAGGAAGGTGAGATAGAGTGTTACAGGTTTGACTTATTAGGTGAGACTCCTGCTCAGAATCTTATAGTTTTTCTTTTCTTTCTTCCTTTTTTTTTTTTTTTTTCCCATGGCGGTAAGATGACTACTGTGGCCTCAGGCAATATACCATCTATGGCAATTTCCTAAGTTAGGGACACAGGTCCCTATTTTGTGTCCTTGAAGCCTCCCAATAGATGGTCTCATTACTAGGGATATGTCACATGCAAACTTGCTGTCAGTAGGAATGGGATTGCTGTAATTGTCTTGAAGTAACTAATATGCACTTACTCTGTGGTTTGAGGAACATTCCATAAAGCACATGAGTATCTAAATTCTGAGCAACATCACAGTTTCATTTGGAAGGAAGTAGGTAACAGTGGTTCTGGTTAGGCCACTCTAGACTAATTTAGTGTATTACCTGTCTTATTTTAATCATAAAGCCTGATCAGGCCTTTGAAACACAAACTAGTAGAGACAGTATAGAAATGGCAACAAAGCAGGATGTGTTGCTGAGATAAGCTATCTATTCAACCATAGTGTTGGTCTCTAGATTGTACATTTTTGTTTGTAATAAAGGATCTGGGTTTTAGGCCAGATGGTCAATTGTTTCAAGACAAGATTTCAGTCACAAGTGGTAACTGGGTTCCTAGGGTAATAGGATAGCCTAAGACAGTCTAAACAATACCAAGTGATCAGACAGAAAACCAGAGGTCAGGCAAGTCATGTTAGAACACAGGTTTTTTGGAGAAGTTGCTGATGGATTGCTTTAGTCTAATATAGATTGGCTTGGATACTAGATGGGTTTGACTCTACAGACACAGCAAATCAGTGATGCTTAGTGGGGAAAAAAAGGCAGGGGCTCCCACTGAAAATTCTGGTTATCAGGATTATTTACTATCTTACATTTCAGAAATTTAGCAAAGCTCTTTAACACTAGAAGATTTACCATTCAGAAATATTTTGTCATTAATTTTCTGAGAACACTGATTTGAATCAATAGCAGAATTATCAAAAACTAAGTTCTTTTAGTAAATTAGAGTTTGATATTATTTAGAAACTAATCTAGGATCTTGATTAAGGCAGTGACCCTGGGGATGGAAAACAATTGATAAATCGGTTTAGTTAAACCTCTATTAATGCCTGCATTAATAATAAAAATAAAACTACTATGTGTCACAGCTTGTTCTCTGTGCCAACGGTACAAGTCTCTATTCTTTTTTTTTTTTTGGCTGCATTGGTTCTTTAGTGCTGCTCGTGGACTTTCTGTGGTTGGTGAGCAGAGGCTGCTTTCTCTGCGGTGAGCCGAGGCTACTCTTCATTGTGGTGTGTGGGCCTTCTCATTGTGGTGGCTTTTCTTGTGCAGAGTACAGGCTCTAGAGCACATCGGCTTCAGTTACTATGGTGCATGGACTTAGTTGCCCCATGACATGTGGGGTTTCCCCAGACCAGGGATTGAACCCATGTCTCCTGCATGGATAGGCGAATTCTTAATCACTGGACACCAGGGAAGTCCAGTCTGTATTCCCTAGAGAGCATAAATTCAATTGAAAATTTGCTAATTAGATGTTAGGCTCTCATCTAATCTAAGGATGAACGTGAATGTGAAAGTCGCTCAATCCTGCCCCACTCTTTGTGACTCCATGGACTATACAGTCCATGGTATTCTCCGGGCCAGAATACTGGAGTGGGTAGCCTTTCCCTTCTCTAGGGGATGGTCCCAAGTCAGAGTTCGAACCCAGGTCTCCTGCATTTCAGGTGGATTCTTTTCCAGCTGAGCCATAAGGGAAGCCCAACCGAAGGATGCAAAGGTATATAAGCTATGTTCTTTAACCTCAAGCAGCTTAGTCTAGATAGAAAAACAGAACAGACTCCTTACCTATGCTGCTGATTCGTGAGTTCCAAGAAATCCGCAGAGACCCTGGCACATGACAGATGCACAAAGCCTTTCTGCATAAATGAGTGTGTAAACAACTAACTACACTACTGCATAGTAATGCTATGATAAAAGTGTGAAAGCAGAGTTAAGTGAAAATACTGAAAAGGTTATGATGCTCTCTGTGGAAAGGCAGAGCAGGCAGGGAAAGGAAAGCCTCAGAAGGGCTGACATTTGAACTAAGCGTTGAACATAAACAGGATTTCTCTAAGTAGAGAAGTGCAGAAATGATGATGTTGGGGTGTGAACTTCCCTTGGAGGCATGGAAATTGATGAGGAATGTGCAGGTAACAGGAAACTATGGTGGATGAGTGGGGTATGGACAGAGATAACCTTGAAAATGGAGGGTGGAGTAATCTGGGGAAGACTTGAATATACTCTATCAAAAGGTTTACATTTCATTTTGTAGGTCATGGGAAAACATCAATTGCATTTAAGTGTATAAACTTCACGAGCAGGTATAATTCATAGAAAGGACACACACAGTGGCATTGTGGAGGATGGTGGGAGACCACCATGAGCCAAGGATTGAGTCAGTAAACGTCTGCAATAATCCAAGCAAAAAGTGCTGAGAGCCAGGATTATGGTACTGACCTTGAGACTGACAAGGCATTTTATGGACATCAAAAGTATTTTAGAAGTGGAATTAATGAGACATGATGATTGATGGTATATTCATGGTGGTAAAAAAGATGGCGAATCAATATTTACTCTGTGGTTTTGGCTTGGAGAATTGAGTGGATAGTATTGTGAGATTGGCTAATCAAGGGAGAGAGTTCTAGGGGAGAGAAGGGAGATAAGGTCTGTCTCACTAGAAATATTGAAGCAGAGGCAGGACTCTGACTTAGAAGACAGACATTACTAGGTCGTTCATCACCTTGCATAAATAAATTTAGCTTTTTCTAAAATAAAATTTTTATTGAAGGATAACTTCTCAGATTACAAGGGTTCCGAGTAATGAATTCTCACAAATAACACATGTATATCAATAACCAGATTATAGTAGAACATGATTAGCATTTGCAAATTGACAGTCTGGCAATGTGACATGTTATCAGCCTTTAAACAAAAAGATGACCTTTTTATAAACAAACAAACAAAAAGCCCCCACTTTGAGTCTGTTTCTTGTCACATGAAAAGACTAGATATTTTTCTTGATTTTTGAGAACTATGTTTAACCCAGCTTGAAAAAAATGTAGAGTTTGTGATCTACAAGCTGGAGGAGCAACTCAAAGAAGTAAGTAGTTAACAACCAAAGTAGTTGAATCTGAGATAATGACAAGAAGCCCGCGTGACTATCATAGGAAAGTACCATACGTATCAAGGAGCTGAGGACAGAGAGAACAAATAGGGCTTTCAGATAAATTAAATAGTGCTTTTCAAATTGAAAGTCATTAGCGCAGAAGCTTTGAATTATAGGCATTGATTTTCTGCTTCTTACTTGGGCAATAACTATAGCTAATATTTATTGACCTCTTACTATGTGCTGGGGACAGTTCTATGGTCTTTATAGGTATTAAATAATTTAAACCTTACTATTATTATCATCAGATGAGCTGCCTGCAGCAAAGAGCTGGCTGTGTAATTTGCCCAGAGTCATAGCTAGGAAGTTATGGAACTGGACTTTGAACATGGGCACTTGGATGCAGAATGTTCCTGCTGCTGCTGCTGCTGCTAAGTTGCTTCAGTCGTGTCCAGCTCTGTGTGACCCCATAGACGGCAGCCCACCAGGCTCCCCCATCCCTGGGATTCTCCAGGCAAAAACGCTGGAGTGAGTTGCCATTTCCTTATCCGACGCATGAAAGTGAAAAGTGAAAGTGAAGTTGCTCAGTCATGTCCAACTCTTAGCGACCCCATGGACTGCAGCCCACCAGGCTCCTCTGTCCATGGGATTTTCCCGGCAAGAGTACTGGAGTGGGGTGCCATTGCCTTCTCCAGCAGGATATTCCTAACTAATTCTAAACTCTGGAGTAAGGCATAGTGCAGGAAACACTAGAATTAGTAGAATTAGTGATGGGCACTGATGGGCTTCCCTGGTGGTTCATATGGTAAAGAATCTGCCTGCAGTACGGGAGACCTGGATTCAGTCTCTGGGCAAGGAAAATCCCCTGGAGCACCCACCCCAGTATTCTTGCTTGGAGAATTCCATGGACAGAGGAGCCTGGAAAGCTGTAGTCCATGGGGTCACAAAGAGTCAGACATGACTGAGTGACTAACACACACACATGATGGTTCTCCCATACAATTGTTAATTCTTATGGCATAAGTAGCAAAAATTCTGCAGGAATAATTTTAACCAAGAGGCAGTATAATTGTATGTAAACATATGAGGAGTATTTAACTTACATTTATTCATATATTTTATATTCACTTATTGAGTACTTATGATAAATCAGACAATGTGCCTACTCAGAATTCTTTAGAAGCCTTAGAAAACCAGACTCCAGCATATGACTAAAGTGCGATTAAAGATCTTTGAATAGGGTTGATGGCAGCCTGAAACACAGTGTTGCTTGCTGCCTGGGAGCTGAGCAGCTCTCTGTGGAGGAAACATTTGAATTGAATTATCTTCTCTAGCGCTTCCCTGGTGCCTCAGAGGTAAATAATCTGCCTGTCAGTGCAGGAAATGTGGGTTTGATCCCTGGGTTGGGAAGATCCCCTGGAGAAGGAAATGGCAACCCACTTGAGTATTCTTAACTTGGAAATTCCCAGGGGCAGAGGAGCCTAGCGGGCTACACAGTCCACGGGGTCTCGAAAGAGTTGGACACAACTTGGCAACTAAACAACAATGATCCTCATGAAGGATAAGCAGACATTTGCCAGGTAGAATGGGGAGACTTTCTCAGAGTATCAAAGACAAGGGTGAAAAAAACCTGACTGGAGAGGCAAAAGAAAGATCTGGAAAGGAGACAAAAAACCAGGAGAAATCGGTTTTGAAAATCAGGGTAAAACTTGCTTTTAAATTGCTCAGTAGATGCCTGACGGTAAGAAATTCTAAACAAATTGTAATTAAACAACTGTTTAACTGTAATTAAGACAAAAGTTTCCCAAAGCAAGTCTTCCCCATTAATATTTTCTTCCATTTTTTTCCCTCTTCCTTTCTTTCTTTTTCTTTTTCCTATCCTCTAGTCTTTTCTATACTTCATTGAAAAATCTTATTTAAGATCCACTACATTGTTTTATTGACCAAGCAAGAGATCACTTCTTGTAGTGAAAAGGATATTTGAAGTGGCCTATGATACTTGTTTTAGAAAAATCGCTCTTGATTTGAGATTAAGGATTAGAGCAGGATGACCCTCGTGCATAGCCCTGAGGTCCAGAGCCAGGTGAAGAATTATTTCAGAAACATCTAGGTAGAAATAGTGAGTGTGCAGCCTGAGAAATCAGAGAGAATTGCCATTAGAGTTATAACAAAAGAAACAGTTGACATATGGAATTTGAAAGAAAAGGAATACATAAATAGACATGGAAAGTTTATCATCTACATATTTTAAAATTAAAGTTTGTGAACTTAATACATTCCTTTTTGACATCAGAGAACTCCTTCCTGAAAAATATCAAAATAATCCACATCACACACATACCTTTTCTATCTATGATTCTGATTAAATGATCCCACTCAAGGAATGTTCTTTTCTCCTCTTCTGATCTCATGATAGACTTTTAATTTTTCTTTGAGCACTTAAAAGAATTTCTTATCTAGTAGGTTATATACAGAATCCCATTAGGGAATTATTTGAAAAGAATAAAATGTTTGACCCCTATAAAATCCTACATGGAAAGAAAGATAAGAAAATAAGTCTCTTGACCTTAATGAACTCTAAAATTGAAAAAAAAAATGTTCTGATGATTTTGAGAAGTGCATCAGCTCTTTAATGAGGTTGTATTAAAAATATATATTCCTGTTTGGAAGCACTTACTGTTGTGATAGTGTGATAAACCACATGGGTTAATTCCCCCATAAAATCGGTTTATATGGCAATGCTGGTCCTCACTCACTAGATTAGTGACTGCTCCAAGCCAATAGAACAACTCCTTTGGAGGACAAATAATAGAGTCCTTTTCTTTCAGTTTTGTCTCATTTCCTTATCTCTTATGTCATTCCCTCATCTCTGATTGCCTTTTTTAAAAAATTGAATAAATCTAACATACCATCATTTAAGCAGCCTTTGGCAGGAAAGAACTCTCAGAGGAGGCTCCTTTGTCTTTCATCAAACTTAAACTGGACACCCTCATTCTCTGCACATCTCCAACCTTAGCATACCTTTCACATCTTTGGTCACACAAAATTTTGCTTACCTTGTTGATTCTTTCCATAAATCAAAGAAGTAGAAATGAACAATAAGTAATTAACAGAGTTCTAGATCCTCCCTAGTAATCTTGTGAACAAATTATATGCACAAGATGGCATCTAAGAAAAGATCACAATCACAAGAAGTTGACAAGCAGACACAGCCTGCACAGAGTCAGGCATGGTGATGACTCTGATGCCCTAGCTCAGTGGTTAACTGAGGTTATTTTTCTTTTTTACTTTAAAAACTTTCATAGCTGAGCAGAATCTTCAGACATAATTTCTGTGGAACACTGAGTCCACCATCTCCCCAGATTGCTGGTGTTCTTCTTAAAAACGATTTTCCTTTCTACCAACATTTGTCTCTCTCTCTCAGGTATTGATTTTGAGTGGTAAGCAGCCAGACCTAATTCAGTAACAATCAAATTCACAGTTTTAGCTATTTTAAAGTGTGCAATTAGGCATTTTCAAGATACTCATAGTGTTGTTTACCATCACCACTAATTCCAGAATATTTTCATAATATCCCCAAAGAAACCCCAAAGCTGCTATGCAATTATGTCATAGTCATTTCCTCCAGTCTTAACACCCATTGGTCTACTTTGTCTCTAAGGAATTGCCTGTTTTGAGCATTTCATATACATTGAATCATACTTTGTTCATCTTTCATTTAGCATACATGTACATAGTATTTTCAATGTTCACCCATGCTGCAGAGTATAGCAATACTTCATTCCTTTTTATGGCTGAATAATAACCCATTGTATAGATATGCCATGTTTTCTTTGTCCCTTCATCCATTGATAGGCACTTAGGTTCTTCTACTTTTTGACTAATATGAAAAATACTGCTATGAACATTCCTGTATAGATGTTTGTGTAGACTGGTTTGTTTAATTCCCTTGGGTATATTTCCAGCAGTGTAACTGTTAGGATCAAATGAAAATTCTATGTCTAACTCTTTGAGGGAACTCTAACTTCTTTTCCCTCACAGCTCAGACAGTAATGAATCTGCTTGCAATGCAGGAGACCCGGGTTTAATCAGTGGATCAGGAAGATTCTCTGGAGAAGGGAATGGCAGCCCACTCCAGTATACTTGCCTGGAGAATTCCATGGATAGAGGAGCCTGGTGGGCTGAAAATCCGTAGAACTGCAAGGAGTTGGACATTACTGAGTGACTATGCTTTCATGCTAACCTCTTTTCCACAGCGGCTATACCATTTTATATTCTCATCAGCCATATGAGGTTTTCCAATATGCCTATATTTAAAAGAAAATAGAACATCTCTTGGCCTTGTACAATTTATTTTTGTCAACCATATCTTCACATGTCCTATACCTTTGTCTCATTGTTTCTCATTTTCCATATTTTTTAATGTTATTTTTTTAATATTTAAAAATTTTTTATTGAAGGATAATTACTTTACAGAATTTTGCTGTTTTATATCAAACTTCAACATGAATCAGCCATAAGTATGCATATATCCCCTCCCTTTTGAAACTCTCTCCCATCTCCTTCCCATTCCCACCCCTCTAGGTTGATACAGAACCCCTGTTTGAGTTTCCTGAGCCATACAGCAAATTTCCATTGGCTGTATACTTTACATATGTAATGTAAATTTCCATGTTACTGTCTCCATACATCTCACCCTCTCCTCCCCTCTCCCCATGTCCATAAGTCTATTCTATATGTCTGTTTCTCCATTGTCTCTGTGTAAATAAATTCTTTAGTACTATTTTTCTAGGTTCTGTATAGAAGCATTAGAATATGATATTTATTTTTCTCTTTCTGACTTATTTCACTCTGTATAATAGATACTAGGTTAATCTACCTCATTAAGACTGATTCAAATGTGTTCCTTTTTATGGCCAAGTAATATTCCATTGTGTATATATACCACAACTTCTTTATCCATTCAACTGTCGATGGATATCTAGGTTGCTTCCATGTTCTAGCTATTGTAAACAGTGCTGCAGCGAACAATGCTCTCTGAGATTACTTATGTTAAGAGCAACTATAATCATTAATTTTAGTAGCAGGGATAAATCATCATGGTCTTTTCTTATATTTTTTAGTATCTGTGGGGAAAAATAGTGTTTCCATTATCTATTACTGCATAACAAGTTAACCCATCATAACTTAGAGGCTTAAAACTACAAACATCTGTTATCTGTGGCTTCAGTGAGTACAGAATTCATCGGCAACTCAATCCTCAAGCTCACGATATTTCTTAAGACTATAATCCAGATGTAGGGTACAGGTGCCATCTCCACTCAGGCTTCAGGGGTCAGGATGCTCCCAAGCTTACTTGGGAGGTTATTAGCAGAATTCAAGTCCTTACAAGTTGTTGGACTGGTTGTTGCTAGATATTCCCTCGGTTCCTCCCTACATGGGCTTTTCCATACAGCAGTTTCCAAGATGGCAACTGGCTTCATCAGGATGAGTGAAAGGAAGAACAAGCAAGATGGACGGACAACCTCGTTGAATCTAATTTTGGAAGTAATATCTTATCACTTTTGTCCCATTGTATTTATTAAAAGGGAATCACTTGGTTCAGCACACTCTTAAAGGGAGGAAATTCCACAAATGCATGAATCATGGGAGGTAGAGATCCTTGGGGGGCCATCTCAGAAACTGTCTACCACAGTTTCTTTAGGGAAAGGGACAGAGTATTGGGATAAACATATTCTCTTATATTTTTACAAATGTAGGTACTTTGACAAATTTGTGGTGCTTATTTAAGACATCATTAGTATATTTCTTAAAGAAAAAATATTTTCAAGGCTTTTCATCACTTAACAATGCAGAAAAACTTGGCAGAAACAAAAAATCAACTTGGAATGAATTGGGAGACCTGAGTGCTACTCTGAAGCATAACATTAACACAAATTCAGTATGCTTCTGCAAAGCCTATAAACCCTTTGTGCTCTACTTTCATTGTCTGTAAAATCAAAAGGTGCTTTCCATCAAGGGTTTTCAAGTTTGTTTGTTTGTTTGTTTTTTTCTGCAACTCACAATAAAAAATTCATTTTACTTAGTAACTAGCCTGGTCCACACCTAGGGAACCATTTTCTAAACAATTGAAACAAAAGTTTTTAGAAACAACATTTACTCTTACTAAATACAAAGCTCCCTGGTATTTTCCTTTCTATTCCATTTCATTAAAATGCCTTATTCTATTTAATAAAAAATTATGAGTTGAACCAACTAAAATTTTTATTACCTTTTAATGAGTTCCAATCCTCAATTTGAAAGCATTATGATTTCTATAGCTACTTTTGAATCTGCATGCCTTATTTAGGGTTATTTGCTCTATCTCTGAAGATGATGAAAAGGAGGAAAAGAGAAGGATGTGCATTTCTCTACTCCTCAAGCACCAGTTGCCCACTTCTGAGTTTATTAGCAAGGATCTCTGTATCTCTACTATCATCGATGTGTTTGCACATCATTTTGGTAAGGAGATTATGGGCTGCTATTTCAGAAAGCTAATGACTGCATGGGACAAATAGCCCCTGGTTTTGCTTCAGGCTATCAACTCTCAAAAAATTCTTAATCCCCTGCAAATGACCTGTCTTTCCCAGTCAGCCAGGTTCAAGAGGTTATTGATTCTGTCACATATGTGTTTGCTTTATTCTGTGTTGCATTATCATTTATTTGCCCATCCCTGTGGGTTTACGACAGTTGGTGTCATTGCAATGCTAGCATCATGAGGAATTTCCATAAAAAGGGAATTTGACCCAGATGAGGAAATTTTATCTTTACTCCTATGGAGCATCTATTATGTGTTTGACAATGCAAAGGCATGCATACGTTGCTTCTAAAAATTGTCACCAAAGTATGTGTAATGCAAGAGCAGCGTGAAATTTGTGGCAGCTGGCTGAAACTCAAATTTCTTTGAAGTTTTCTGTTTAACTTATTCATGTGAATTTTAAACTCTATGATATTTGCTTGTTTTAATATCTTAACACTATTTTCCATTTTTAAAGAAGTACATTATTTTGACTCCCCTTACTCCTCAATCTTAGAATAAAATTTATGTTCCATGAGACTGTACCATGATTTTTTATGACTCAGAACAAAGTACTCTGAGGAATTTTGAGAAGCATGACACATGTTCTTTTCATGTAATCCTTGTAATCACCTTATGAAATAGGTTTCATTGTCCTGATTTAGCAGATGAAGAATAAGAAGCTTTAGAAATGTATATAATTGGTCACTTACAGCATTAGAACTTAAAACTGGGTAGTCTTCATGGCCATTGTTTTCCTTATGGTGTAATAATCCCTTCAAATCTTTATGAAATAAAGAAGAATCCAGATAATTCTAAAGTATGTCATACAGATATTTAAAAGGTTTTGTCCATTTTCAGTATAAGTATTTTGTATCCTGGAAGAGAAGATGTGATAACTGTAGAAATTAAAATACATATTCCCTTAAGAAGGAACATCTGAAGGTGCATCTGACTATCAGGCTTTACAAAGTAAGGTTCAGAAAAGTTCTAGAAGACCACTATAGATGAACTATCTGGGTTCATAGGGTATTCATTATGCTGTAAAAATTGGATCAAATGGTGGTTTGTTGAGAGTAATTGGATTCCAATGATATTACAGCCAGGAACTCTGGATATCCACATTTCCTCTTTGCCAGTATAGTCCACCCAAGAAGAATTTTCTGATTCCCTTCTCATCTACATGTTTCTAGAACCAGAAGACAAGGGATACTTTAAAAAAGGAGGAGACTGAGAAAGAGAGATCATTCCAAAAGAAACTCTTATTTTACCTACTCTTTTAGCAGCTTACAGCTCTTTTGATTGTTTTAAGGGATTATAAATTCACTGGCTATATGAAGAAAAAAAGCTGGAAGATAAAGTGAGAGCAGAAAAAAATGTATTATTATCAGTCATAACTTCCTTCCATCCAAAAAAAAATTTCCGTATTTGTCATAGCAGTTATAAAAAAGAAACAACTTTATTTCCTTATAAAGGTTCCCTTTCATACCCCTTTTTAAATAAGTCAGATATGCAGATGACACTACCCTTATGGAAAAAAGCAAATAGGAATTGAAGAGTTTCTTGATGAATGTGAAAGAGGAGAGTGAAAAAGTTGGCTTAAAACTCAACATTCAGAAAACTAAGATCACGGCATCGGTCCCATCACTTCATGGGAAATAGATGGGGAAACAGTAGAAACAATGACAGACTTAATTTTCTTGGGCTCCAAAGTCACTGCAGATGGTGACTGCAGCTGTGAAATAAAAAGACTCTTGCTCATTGGAAGAAAAGCTATGACCAACCTAGATAGCATATTAAAAAGCAGAGGCATTACTCTGACAACAAATATCTGTCTAGTCAAGGCTCTGGTTTTTCCAATAGTCATGTATGGATATAAGAGTTAGACTATTAAGAAAGCTGAGCACCAAAGAACTGATGCTTTTGAACTGTGGTGTTGGAGAAGACTCTTGAGAGTCCCTTAGACTGTAAGGAGATCCAAACAGTCCATCCTAGAGGAAATCAGTCCTGAATGTTCATTGGAAGGACTGATGTTGAAGCTGAAACTCCAATACTTTGACCCCCTGATCTGAAGAACTGAATTATTTGAAAAGACCCTGATGCTGGGAAAGATTGAAAGCAGAAGGAGAAGGGGATGATAGAGGATGAGATAGTTGGATGGCATCACCGACTTGATGGACCTGAGTTTGAGCAAGCTCCAGGAGTTGGCGATGTACAGGGAGGCCTGGTGTGCTACAGTTCATGGGGTTGCAAACAGTCAAACATGATGCATCTGAACTGATTCATACTCCTTCCTAAACAAGCTGTCCAAAAGAAGAGGGCAAAGAAATTTTATCTCATCCTTTCTTCCTCTATGGTCTTCATAGTTTGATCTTTGTCTTCCCTAAAGCAAGATAGCTGCTGTAGCCGGATGGTAGTTTTAGTCCTAGTTTTTAAAGGAATCTCTATACTGTTCTCCATAGTGGTTATTTCAAATTACATTACCACCAACAGTACAAGAAGGTTCCCTTTCATCCACATCCTCTCCAGAATTAACTGTTTTAGATTTTTTGATGATGGCCTTTCTGACTGGTGGGAGGAGGTACCGCATCGTAGTTTTGATTTGCATTTCTCTAATAACGAGCAAAAAGCCTCTTGATGAAAGTGAAAGAAGAGAATGAAAAAGCTGGCTTAAAGCTCAACATTCAGAAAACTAAGATCATGGCATCTGGTCCCATCACTTCCTGGGAAATAGATGAGGAAACAGTGGAGACAGTGTCAGACTTTATTTTTGGGGGCTCCAAAATCACTGCAGATGGTGATTGCAGCCATGAAATTAAAAGACACTTACTCCTTGGGAAAGAAAGTTATGACCAACCTAGATAGCCTATTGAAAAGAAGAGATATTACTTTACCAACAAAGGTCCATCTATCTAGTCAAGGCTTTGGTTTTTCCAGTGGTCATGTATGGATGTCAGAGTTGGACTCTGAAGAAAGCTGAACACTGAAGAATTGATGCTTTTGAACTGTGGTGTTGGAGAAGACTCTTGAGAGTTCCTTGGACTGCAAGGAGATCCAGCCAGTACATCTTGAAGGAGATCAGTCCTGGGTGTTCATTGGAAGGACTGATGCTGAAGCTGAAACTCCAATACTTTGGCCAGCTCATGCAAAGAGTTGACTCATTGGAAAAGACCCTGAGGCTGGGAGGGATTGGAGGCAGGAGGAGAAGGGGACGACAGAGGATGAGATGGCTGGATGGCATCACGGACTCAATGGATGTGAGTTTGAGTGAACTCCAGGAGTTGGTGATGGACAGGGAGGCCTGGCTGCTCAACATTCAGAAAACTAAGATCATGGCATCTGGTCCCATCACTTCCTGGGAAATAGATGAGGAAACAGTGGAGACAGTGTCAGACTTTATTTTTGGGGGCTCCAAAATCACTGCAGATGGTGATTGCAGCCATGAAATTAAAAGACACTTACTCCTTGGGAAAGAAAGTTATGACCAACCTAGATAGCCTATTGAAAAGAAGAGATATTACTTTACCAACAAAGGTCCATCTATCTAGTCAAGGCTTTGGTTTTTCCAGTGGTCATGTATGGATGTCAGAGTTGGACTCTGAAGAAAGCTGAGCACTGAAGAATTGATGCTTTTGAACTGTGGTGTTGGAGAAGACTCTTGAGAGTTCCTTGGACTGCAAGGAGATCCAGCCAGTACATCTTGAAGGAGATCAGTCCTGGGTGTTCATTGGAAGGACTGATGCTGAAGCTGAAACTCCAATACTTTGGCCAGCTCATGCAAAGAGTTGACTCATTGGAAAAGACCCTGAGGCTGGGAGGGATTGGAGGCAGGAGGAGAAGGGGACGACAGAGGATGAGATGGCTGGATGGCATCATGGACTCAATGGATGTGAGTTTGAGTGAACTCCAGGAGTTGGTGATGGACAGGGAGGCCTGGCATGCTGCGATTCATGGGGTCAAAAAGAGTCAGACATGACTGAGCGGCTGACCTGAACTGAGTAGCGAGTGATGCTGAGCATCTTTTCCTGTGTTTATTGGCCACCTGAATGTCTTCTTTGGAAAAGTGTCTGTTTAAGTCTTTTGCCCAGTTTTTGATTGTGCTGTTTGTTTTTCTGATATTGAGCTACATGAGCTACTCATATTTTAGAGGTTAATTCTTAGTCAGTTGTTTCATTTGCAATTATTTTCTCCCATTCTGAGGGTTGTCTTTTTATCTTGTTTTAGTTTCCTTAGCTGTGCAAAAGCTTTTAAGTTTAATTAGATTTCATTTGTTTACTTTTGTTTTTATTTCCATTACTCTAGGAGGTGGGTCAAAGAGGAGTTTGCTATGATTTATGTCAAAGAGTTTTCTGCCTATGTCTTCCTCTAAGAGTTTTATAGCTTCTGACCTTATAATTAAGTTATTAATCCATTTTGAGTTTATTTTTGTGTGTGGTGTTATAAAGTATTCTAATTTCTTTCTTTTAAATGACCCAGCAATCCCACTGCTGGGTATACCCTGAAGCGAAGTGAAAGTTGCTCAGTCATGCCTGACTCTTTGCAACTCCATGGACTATACTGTCCATGGAATTCTCCAGGCCAGAATACTAGAGTAGGTAGCCTTTCCCTTCTCCATGTGATCTTCCCAATCCAGGGATTAAACCCAGGTCTCCCACATTGCAGGTGGATTCTTTACCAGCTGAGCCACTGGAGAAGCCTCATATATCCTGAGAAAAAACACAATTCAAAAAGACACATGTATCCTAATGTTCATTGCAGCATTGTTTACAATAGCCAGGACATGGAAGCAACTTATATGTCCATCAACAGATGAATGGATAAAGAAGTAGTGGTACATATAATACAATTGAATATTGTATTACTCAGCCATAAAAAGGGATGGATTTGAGTCAGTTGTAGTGTGGTGAATGAACCTAGAGACTGTTATACAGAGTGAATGAAGTAAGTTATAAAGTGAAAAACAAATATAGCATATTAAAGCCTATACACAGAATCTAGAAAAACAATACTGATGAACATATTTGCAGGGAAGGAATGGAGACACAGATGTAGAGAAGAGACTTGTGGACACAGGGGAAAGAAGAGGGTGGGAAGAACTGAGAAGGTAGCCTTGACATATATACACCTCCGTGTATCAGATAACCCAGCCTGGTGCTCTGTGACAACCTAGAGAGGCGGGATAGGGAGTGGGGTGGAACAGAGGCTCAAGAGGCTCTGTTGTATGTATGTATGTATGTATGTATATAGGGTTACGTCTGATTTGTGACGCTGTTCAACTGAAACCAGTACAATGTTGTAAAGCACTATCCTCCAATTAAGAAAATAAAGATATTTAGGTGAACTTGAAAAAAAAAGACAGCTGCTATAAATGTTGGGCATCAGTTGAAACAGACTCAGCTGCTGTGTTCCTTTTTCATCCTTCTGTTGCCTAGAATGAGGACATAATGCCTGGTGATTAGCAGCCATTATGCTCTCATGAGCACAAAATGATACAAAGGACAGTAGGACAGGAAAAAATAAGAAGCCTCTCCCTGATGGCATCATGAAGCCACTGTACCAGCTCGATTGCTAAGCCAAGATTTCTTGGTGAACAGAATGAGCCATTATTAGTCATATTTTCTGTCACTTACAGAGGAACAGAGTCCTTAACTGATATAACATTAGTCTTCTAAGTATCTTCCAAATGATATTATCAAGACATAGAAAATCTTGTATCCTCATTTATGTCTGTTTTGAGGAGATATTATAACAATAGATATAGAGGTAATGCTGCGATTACTTAGGTAGCTATCATATATCAAGTGTAACTCTATTAATACCTTGTTTTTTGAGTTATAAGCGACCACTATGTGCCCTTCTATCTAGAGATGATATGCACTGAATGTTTCTGTCTCTTCAAAAGTCATATATTAATGCCTAATCCCCAGTGTCCTGGTATTTGGAGGTTGGAACTTTGAGAAGTAATTAGATCATGAGGGGTGGAATCCTTGAGAATGGGATTCCTGTCTATATAGGAAGAGACACAGAGAAGGTATCTCTCTTGGCCATGTAAAGATGTAGGCAGAAGGTAGTTGTCTACAAGCCAGGAAGCAGGCTGTGACCAGAAATGAGGTCTGTTACCACCTTGAGCTTAGACTTTTGAGCTTCGAAAACTGTGAGAGAAAACAAAAACAAAAACAAAACAAAAAATGCTTGTTGTTTAAGCCACCAGTCTATGGTATTTTTGTTCAAGTGTCCTGAATTAAGACAAGAGACAACCATTATCCTATTTCAAAATAAATATTCCCTTTTCTATAGCTTTTGACCCTATGTATATATCTTTAAAAGATATATATAGTTTCAGTTCAGTCACTCGGTCATATCTGACAATTTGTGATCCCATGGACTGCAGCACACCAGGCCTCACTGTCCATCACCAACTCCTGGAGCTTACTCAAACTCATGTCCATTGAGTAGAAGATACCATCCAGCCATCTCAACCTCTATTGTCCCCTTCTCCTGCCTTCAGTCTTTCCCAGCATCATGTTCTTTTCCAACGAGTCAGTTCTTCACATCAGGTGGCCAAAGTATTGGAGTTTCAGCTTCAGTATCAGTCCTTCCAATGAATATTCAAGACTGATTTCTGTCAATATGAACTGGTTGGATCTCCTTGCAGTCCAAGGGACTCTCAAGAGTCTTCTCTGACACCACAGTTCAAAACCATCAATTCTTTGGCACTCAGTTTTCTTTATAGTCCAACTCTCACATCCATACATGACCACTGGAAATTCCATAGCTTTGACTAGATGGACTTTTGCTGGCAAAGAAATGTCTCTACTTTTTAATATGCTGTCTAGATTGGTCATAGCTTTTCTTCCAATGAGCAAGCATCTTTTAATTTCATGGCTGCAGTCTCCATCTGCAGAGATTTTGGAGCCCCCAAATATAAAGTCTATCACAGTTTCCATCATTTCCCCATCTGTTTGCTGTGAAGTGATGGGACCAAATGCCATGATCTTATTTTTTTGAATGCTGAGTTTTAAGCCAACTTTTTCACTCTCCTCTTTTCATTTACATCAAGAGGCTCTTTAGTTCTTTGCTTTCTGCCATAAGGGTGGTGTCATGTGCATATCTGAGGTTATTGATATTTCTCCTTGCAATCTTGGTTCCAGCTTGTGCTTCATCCAGCCTGCCATATTGCATGATGTACTCTGCATATAAGTTAAATAAGCAAGATGACAATATACAGCCTTGATGGACTCCTTTCCTGATCTGGAACCAGTCTGTTGTTCCATGTCCAGTTCTAACTTTTGCTTCTTGACATGCCTACAGATTTCTCAGGAGGCAGGTCAGGTGGTCTGGTATTCCCATCTCTTTCAGAATTTTCCATAGTTATGATCCACAGAGTCAACAGCTTTGGCGTAGTCAATACAACAGAAGTAGATGTTTTCCTGGAACACGCGTGTTTTTCCAGTGATCCAATGGATGTTGGCAATTTCATCTCTGGTTCCTCTGCCTTTTCTAAATCCAGCTTGAATGTCTGGAAGTTCACCATTCATGTACTGTCGAAGCCTGGGTTTGAAAAGTTTGAGCATTACTTTGCCAGTGTGTGAGATGAGCACAATGGTGTGGTAGTTTGAACCCTCTTTGACATTGCCTTTCTTTGAAATTGGAGTGAAAACTGACCTTTTCCAGTCCTCTGGCCACTGCTGAGTTTTCCAAATTTGCTGGCGCATTAAGTACAGCACTTTCACAGCATCATCTTTTAGAATTTGAAAGAGCTCAACTGGAATTCCATCACCTCCACTAGCTTTGTTCATAGTGATACTTCCTAAGGCCCACTGGACTTCACATTCTAGGATGTCTGGCCCTAGGTGAGTGATCACATCATCTTGGTTATCTGGGTCATGAAGACCTTTTCTATATAGTTCTTCTATGTATTCTTGCCACGTCTTAATATCTTCTGCTTCTCTTAAGTCCATACCATTTCTATCCTTTATTGTGCCCATCTTTGCATAAAATGTTCCTTGGTATTTCTAATTTTCTTGAAGAGATCTCTAGTCTTTTCCATTCTATTGATTTCTTCTTTTTCTTTTCATTGATTACTTAGGAAGGCTTTCTTATCTCTCTTTGCTATGCTTTGGAACTCCGGATTCAAATTGGTTTATGTTTCCTTTTCTCCTTTGACTTTAGCGTCTCTTCTCAGCTATTTTTAAGGCTTCCTTAGACAACTATTTTGCTTTTCTTTTTCTTTTTTTAATATAAATTTATTTATTTTAATTGGAGATTAATTACTTTACAATATTATATTGGTTTTGCCATTCATCAACATGAATCCACCACAGGTATACACATGTTCCCCATCCTGAACCCCTTCCCACCTCCCTCCCCATAGCATCCCTCTGGGTTGTCCCAGTGCACCAGCCCCAAGCATCCAGTATCATGCTTTTCTTTTTCTTTGCATTTCTTTTTGCATTTACTTTTCTTAGGAATGGTCTTGATCACTGCCTGCTGTACAAGTCACGCACCTCTATCTATAGTTCTTCAGGCACTCTGTCTATCACATCTATCCCTTGAATCTATTTGTCACTTTTATTGTATAACCATAAGGCACTTGATTTAGGTCATACCTGAATGGTCTAGTGGTTTTCCCTACTTTCTTCAATTTAAGTCTGAATTTTGCAATAAGGAGTTCATGATCTGAGCCACAGTCAGCTCCCAGTCTTGTTTTTCCTGACTGTAAAGAGCTTTTACATCTTTGAATTCAAAGAAGATAATCAATCTGATTTCAGTACTGATAATCTTGTGATGTCCATGTGTAGAGTCTTCCCTTGTGTTGTTGGAAGAGGATGTTTGCTATGACCAGTGAGTTCTCTTGGCAAAACTATGTTAACCTTTGCCCTGCTTCATTTTGTACTCTAAAGCCACATTTGCCTGTTACTCAAGGTATCTCTTGACTTCCTACTTTTGCATTCCAGTCTCCTATGATGAAGAGGACATCTTTTGGAGTGTTAGTTCCAGAAGTTCTTGTAGGTCTTTATCAAACCATTCAACTTTAGCTTCTTCAGCATCACTGGTTGGGGCATAGACTTGTATTACTGTGATACTGAATGGTTTATCTTGGAACTGAATAGAAATCATTCTGTCAATTATGAGGTTGCACCCAAGTACTACATTTCAGACTCCTTTGTTAACTATGATGGCTACTCCATTTCTTCTAAGGGATTTTTGCCCACAGTAATAGATATAGTGGTCATCTTAGTTAAATTTCCCCATTCCTGTCCATTTTAGTTCACTGATTTCTAAAATGTTGATGTCGACTCTTGCCATCTTCTGTTTGACCACTTCCAGTTTATTCATGGACCTAACATTCCAGTTTCCTATGCAATATTGTTCCTTACAGCTTAGGACTTTACTTCCATCACCAGTCACATCCACAATTGGACATTGTTTTTGCTTTGGGTCCATCTCTTCGTCCTTTCTGGAATTATTTCTACACTCTTCTCAGTAGCATATTGGGCACCTACTGACCTGGGCATTTCATTTTTCAGTGTCATATCTTTTTGCTTTTTCATACTGTCCATGGGCTTCTCAAGGCAAGAATACTGGAAGTGGTTTGCCATTGCCTTCTCCAGTAGACCACTTTTTGTCAGAACTCTCCACTATGACCTGTCTGTCTTGGGTGTCCCTACATGGCATGTATTATAGTTTCTTTGAGTTAGACAAGGCTGTGGTCCATGTGATCAGTTTTATTAGTTTTCTATGATTATGATTTTCATTCTGTCTGCCCTCTGAAGGATAAGTATAAACGGCTTCCTGATGGGAGAGACTACTGGGGGAAACTGGGTCTTGTTCTAATGGGTGGGTTATGCTTAGTTATCTTTAATCCAATTTTCTGTTGATTGCAGGGCTCTGTTCCCCCTCTGTTGTTTGACCTGAGACCAAAGCTATGGTGGGGGTAATAATGATAATGGCGACCTCCTTCAAAAGGTCCTATGCATGCATTGCCACACTCAGTGCCCCCCAGCTTAGGGGCAGGCCACCACCAACCCATCCCTTCCCCGAATACTCCTGGGCACTCAAAGGCAAGTCTGTGTCAGTCTCTTGTAGGGTCACTGCTCCTTTCTCCAGGGTCCTAGTGCACACAAGGTTTTGTTTGTGCCCTCCAAGAATCAGTTTCCCCAGCCCTGTGTACATTCTGGCAGCTCTCTGATGGGGTTAATGGTGACCTCCTCCAAGAGGGCTTATGCCACACCCAGGTCTGCTGCACCTAGAGCCGCTATCGCTGTGGCAGGCCAATGCTGAACTGTACCTCTGCAAGAGACACTCAGACACTCTAAGGCAGGTCTGACTCAGGCTCTGTGGGGTCTCCTGGTGTGCTCAAGGTTTTGTTTGAGTCCTTGAGCATTTTGGTGGGCCTAGGGTTTGATTCTAAATGTGATTTTGCCCCTCCTACCTTCTTGCTGGGGCTTCTCTTTTGCCCTTGGATATAGGATATCTTTTTGGTGGGATCCAACATTCTCCTGTAGATAGTTGTTCAGCAGCAAGTTTCAATTTTTGAGTTCTTGCAGGAGAAGATGAGTGCATGTCCTTCTACTCCACCATCTTGTATTGGTCTACATCTGTACAATTTTTGATTCTGTTTCTGTAGATGGGATCTGCATGACTCATTCTCTCTGGGGTCTGTGCTCTTTGCTAACATAAAAGCATATATACATACATATCAGGGCTTCCCCAGTAGTTCAGAGGGTAAGGAATCTTCTCACAATGCAGGAGACCCTGGTTCAATCCCTGGGTCAGGAAGATCCCCTGGAGAAGGGAACGGCTACCCACTCCAGTATTCTTGGACTTTCCTGGTCGCTCAAACAGCAAAGAATCCACCTGCTTTTTAGGTGACCTGGATTCAGTTCCTGGATTGGGAAGGTTTCCTGGAGAAGGTAATAGCTACCCACTTCAATATTTTTGCCTGGAGAATTCCATGAACAGGGGAGCCTGGCAGGTTACAGTACACGGGGTCACAAAGAGTCAGACACAATTGATCAACTGACACTTTCACATATACATAGAATGAGATTTTTTAATGCTTTGAAAATGATGTGATTGATCTTAATGATGGTTAACTGTGACTTTAAAATGTATTTATAGCTGTTGGCAAAACAAATGGAAAACAAATAATCTCCCCATTCCCAAGTTAAATGATTGCTTTGTGTTCCTGATAGGATGCCCACATGAAGTACAGAGTATTTACCAGAAAGTCACAGATAAATAACTTAAAAAGGTGAAAGATACGAATTCCATTATCTGTTTTGGGATAGTGAAGAAATTTACTTCCCATTTTTTTTCTGTAATAAAGCTGCTCTATGGCAATTGTGGAGAGTTCTTGAATTGTAAGATAAATGACTGTGATTTTTATAGAGTGTTGGTATTTAAACAGAAGTATGAACTATCTGAGGCTTGAGAAAATAAAGGTCTTGTTTTCTCTGGGGATCACTGTCTTATCTGGGGAAATGATCTGTTTCTGAAATGTACAGTCCTTTTCTGATGCTCTTCTGTACCATGAGAACAGTGAGGTCCTAGGAACCTTGACAACAGCAAAAGCAATTTGCATCAAATAGGCAAAACGCAGTTAGAAGGGAAAATATTTTGCCTGGGAAATTATCTCCTTACCTTATGACCTAATCCACATAACAAATACATTGATTTAGATGTGCTTACTTATGAAATAGAACTTTTCTTTAAATGTTCTCTTACTGAATTTAAGTGCTTTTCATACCTCTATAGTGTTGGCTAATGGATTAGATTTTGAAAATTACATAACTTTCAGGTAAATTTTAATACCAATCTCTCAATAAATATATGCATGCATATTCATAATTTGTTACTTACACTATTGAACT